>CM061921.1:36386981-36478142 GCA_031002005.1 Vandiemenella viatica
TACCTCTGACACAATGGCTTAGTATGCCTCCTTCGAGAGGATCCAACCAACCTTCGGGTTGTGGACTAAGTTAAGTTAAAGTACGATTGATGGATGTTACAAGTTATCTTCTAGGTGTGACTTGCAGGCACAGTGTGGCAGTCGTGCCTTTCCGTGGCATTTCATATCAGCAAATGTCAGCTAAGAGCCGGCTTCACGTTCTTAATTTGACTGTTTCCAGTCCTGCATCGGGCATGACTGCTTTCAGGTACTGTCTGTAATTTGGCGTTGAGTAACACTGGTGATAAATAGGCAAATCCATATGCTGAATTTTGTTTTACTTATGGCTTTACGCCTCGTCGAGGTCGAGGTCATTAGAGAGACGGGAAATGAACGGGAATTAATTCGGCTATGGCCTTTTGAAGGAAGCGTCCTAGCATTCGCCTAGAGTGATATGGAAAAACCCAAATCTGGATTCCCAGACAGGGATTCGAACCAACATCCTCCCAAACGCGAGGCCAGAGCGTTATCCGCTCAACCACCACGCTCGGTCTGAAAGAAATAAAAATTGCGGCTGGCTGTACAAGATAAAACGCCAAATCACCAGCCCAAAATATTATATTCACTGTTGCCAATAATTCCTTTGAGTTTTCAGTAAGCTTTCAACTTGTTAATTATAATAATAGGAACCGACTGTCTTCCTCTACCCACTCTAGAAATAATTTAACCTCGATCTGATTCTTTAACATACTATTTTCCCTTTCATATATATATGAATTATATCCCAAGGAGTTTAGTTTTCTCAAAGTAAGATGGAGCTATTGTTTTTATTGGTCAAGTAATGCTGACAAAAAAATTGGAAACTCTTCTGATGTCAATGGGTAGTGCAGTTAAAATAGCATGCTGAAGATTTCGTAAGAGTTTAGCATCTTTACGATTATGTATTTGGCGTGTATCAGGGAAGCTAATGACTGGAAGTAATGATTAATGTTTAAATTTGGAATTAATTTTTCAGAAAAGATTTCATTCGTTTAGTATAGAATATTCAACTTCCTGACATGAAACTGATTGCGGTCTGATATATATATATATATATATTGTACTGACACAGTACATACGTGTGAAGTTGTAGCAACTGCTAAATGACCACTGCCGCTGAAAGCCATTATAGCAATTGCTGCCATCTCCGGATGTGAACTGAAGGGGTTTCCGAGCGGATGTTCCGACCGACACAATGGACACTGTTTCCACTTTCCCCGGTCTCCGGTTAACGCAGTGACTGTTTTCACTATTAGTGATATGCATATCTGCGATTAATGCAAAGAACTGTCACAATAATGGGTTACAGTAAAATAATACAAGATCAAATGTTACCTATGATTTCTCACCATGTCAGCAACATCCTTTTTTCGCATCCTAGTATGCAGTTATCATGATTTTCGTCATTCAAGTATAGAGGACTGTTAACACGGTAGGAGAAGGAAATTAACCGTGCAACTTATTAAGGAAACGTACCAGCATTTATCTGAGTTTCCCGATGCAAACAAACTCTGTATGGTCCGTTCGGGAATCGAACATGATTCTTTCCGAATGCCAGAACCGAATGCTTATCGTGTCACCGACAACGTTCCGTGGCGCGAGAAGATACCGGATTATTGATTCCAAATGAAGCACCTACAATGCGTGTTGACTCCCTGTGTGCTGAAATGCCTGGATTTTATTTCAATTGCAATATGCGATAATTTTTTTTATGGGATCGTATTTTAATAAGTTATGGCGATATTTGAAGAAATATGTCTAACCTAAGCCGCGACTCCGTTCGCATGGCAGACTCTTGCGCAAGCGTTTTCGGCGGTTACTATGCGGAGGTGAAAGTACGCTGTCCCATTTGTCTTACATTCCCGTGGAGTGTCACTGTTACAATTCCGCGACCGGTAGCTTTGTATAGTACTACTTCTGCAAGTCTGAATCCTCAGTTTCCATCGATATTGGTAACTATTACTCGTAAAAGATGCACAATGATACAGGGAAATGTAAATTTTTTGTGCGCTTTGCTACGTTAAGTAATGCAAATTAACTTTTTTAACTATCCACATTCATGAATCTTGTACTGCCGTAAGCAAGAATCAGTCTATAGGAGCGTCCATAAACTACGTAGCTCCATTTTGGACTCCTGTGAACACCCCCCCCCCCCGTAGCCTGACGTGACTTTAGCCTCTACCTCCCCTCCCGGTAGCTTTTTCCCCTATTGATTCCAGAAGACATTTTGTACTGTTTTCTCGTATCAGACTATTGCAAATTACATACGGAGATAATTAAAGGGCGGAAATAAGTATTCACATGGTGTTCTGTGTTCTGTACCTCATTTTAACTGTGACAAATAATATGAATGAAAAGCTACGTGCATTGGCTTCAAACATCACTTCACCCCCACCCCCCCCCCAGTCCAGCGTAGCTTTCTACTAAATCCCTCCCCTCCCCTAGATCGAGCCACGTAGATAATGGACGCTCCCTATCATATAAAATATTCTACTTCATTATAACCAAAGACAAAGCTCTTAATAATCTGAAGTGGATAAGGATGTAATTCGTAAGTTTGTCAAATACATCGGATACATATAGGGGACATGTTAATCATCGACAATATATTCTCCTATACTAACTACAAGAGTACACCGAGCGTGGTGGGTGAGCGGTAACGCTCTGGCCTCGCATTCGGGAGGACGTGGGTTCGAATCTCCGTCCGGGCATCCATATTTGGGTTTCCAATGGTTTTCCCAAATCACTCCAGGCGAATATCGGGATGCTTCCTTTAAAAGGCCATGGCCGAAATGCTTCCCGTTCATTGCTCCCCATCCTTTCCCGCCTCTAATGACCTCTGCGAGGCGTAAAGCTATATATAGGGTATATATATATATATATATATATATATATATATATATATATATATATATTGTGATTTCTACAGGTGTGGAATCGATAAAAAAAACCTCCAGCGTTGGCGTACTGTTGTATTTTGATATATATATATATATAAATACAACAGTACGCCAACGCTGGAGGTTTTTTTATCGATTCCACACCTGTAAAAATCACAATTTGAGTTAAAAAACGTTCCAGCCATGTTTGGAGCGCATTTTAATTTGTAAATAAAGTTTCTTGAAGAGTGTTCGGTAAAGATTGGAAATGGTAAACATCTGAGAGCGCAAGATCACCCGAGTGCGGTGAGTGTGGAATGATTTCCCAAACCCACTCGTCGATATTGTTTTTTTAGCAGATTAACAGAGTGCGGGCAGGCATAATCGTGCTGCAGCATCACTTCAATGGTGGAATGGCCACAGTTCGTCACATTTGCTAGTTCTCGAGTATACTAGCGACGATTATTATGGATTAACGTGTCTAAACGGCCATCATACTTAAAAGGCCTTCCTGAAAGTGGAGTGTCACTAATGTTCTTGAAACAAGAAAACCATTTTCTCTCCGATGAAATTGTACCCAAACACGGTGCCAATGTTTCTGAGACCCTCCACTGCTTTCGCGTTTCTACTGAAATCAAACAGAAGAATGTATCGGAAATATTCCAATTTCTCCACTTGACACTCCATTTTCTAGCATGAATTGGTTCCACTCAGTATCTGTAATAATGAATAAACCAATATGTAAACTCAAGAACAGCAAGTAAATTTCAAAACAAAAATGACGCTACACATAAACCCATAGCAAGAAGAGTATCAACACGCCAAACAAAAACGCTAAGAACTTATGCACCAACCTAATATTAGCACTCAAGCCCAAAATAAGATACGAACCAGTGACCCCCTAACCCAAGCAGCAGCTCTATTCACCTCAGCCAGCGCGACAGTAATACTATGTTGCAATGTTATTACCTGTTCAACATTGTTAAATCTTTTACTGCCCGCAATTACAAGTGGCGGTTGCGGTTGATTAATGTGTACCAAGCTAGCGACAACCACATAAGACCAAATGAAAAACCGTTATTATAAGTTAACCTACTGATAGGAAGAGAATAACGACCAAATAAAAATTTAAATTCACAATTAATCAAGAAACACTTGGTGACAATTCAAATACTTCAAACAAAACTGAAAAACACCAACATGACAAACTATTTTTGCCACTAACGGAATTCGTTCTGAACATCAAAGGCATTATTCTAGGCAGTTACAGAAGATTACAGAAATTTTTGCGAATTCGATTAATTGTCAATATATAAATTTCGATCTATATTACGACAAAAAGTGCAGACTTATTACACAAATCAGAGTATATAAAATGTTGACAAAATATAATCATTGAATGATTACACCGGAATTCGCGTAAATATATTGAGTAGGAAAATGTAACGAAGGCTACGAGTATGGCAGTAAACGCAAATTATTTTGACGTCTTAATGACAAACGAAAAAGGACATCAAATTAATCTACGAGCAGTTAGACATATCATACTGCCAAATTCACAGATACGTTTGACAGGTGACAGAGATAAAACTGATAGCCCAACAAATACAGCATTCAACGAATTCTTTAGAACTTATTCCATAGTTTTAACATCATCGTCAAATCCTACTTTTTTCAGTTGATAGTATTATATAATTCATAACCGTGGAAACAAGTACGAGGGTCGTTCAATAAGTAATACAACACTTTTTTTTCTCGGCCAATGTTGGTTGAAAAAAAAAACGGAAATTTTTTGTGGAACATTTTCTAACATTCCCGCTTCGTCTCGTATAGTTTCGTTGACTTCCAACAGGTGACAGCGCTACACGGAGCTGTTAAAATGGCGTCTGTAACGGATGTGCGTTCCAAACAACGGGCAGCGATTGAGATTCTTTTAGCGGAAAACCAGCGCATCTCAGATACTCATAGGCTCTTGCAGAATGTCTACGGTGATGTGGCAGTGGATATAAGCACGGTGAGTCGTTGGGCAAAGCGTATGTCATCATCGCCGCAAGGTCTAGCAGTACTGTCTGATCTCCCGCGTGCTGGCCGGCGTGCACAGCTGTGACTCCTACAATGTCGGAGCGCGCGAAGACTGGTATTTGAGTCGGTCGACGGCTCACCATCAAACAACTCAGTGCTCAACTTGACCTCTTTGTTGGTAGTGCTGTCACTATTGTTCACCAGTTGGGATATTCAAAAGGTTTGTTCCCGCTGGGTCCCTCGATGTCTAACCGAAGAACATAAAGAACAAAGGAGAAGCATCTGTGCGGAACTGCTTGCTCGTCATGAGCCTGAGGGTGACAATTTCTTGTCAAACATTGTTACAGGCGATGAAACATGGGTTCATCACTTCTAACCCGAAACAAAACGGCAATCAATGGAGTGGCGCCACACCCACTCCCCTACCAACAAAAGGTTTAAAGCCATACCCTCAGCCGGTAAAGTCATGGCTACAGTCTTCTGGGACGCTGAAGGGGTTATTCTGATCGATGTCCTTCCCCATGGTCAAACGATCAACTCTGACGTGTATTGTGCTACTCTTCGAAAATTGAAGGAACGGCTTCAGCGTGTTCGTAGGCACAGAAATCAAACTTCTCCATGACAACGCAAGACCTCACACAAGTCTTCGCACCCGAGAGGAGCTCACAAAACATCAGTGGACTGTTTTTCCTCATCCACCCTACAGCACCGATCTCGCACCGTCGGATTTCCACATGTTTGGCCCAATGAAGGACGCACTACGCGGATGCTGAAGTTACTGATGCAGTGCCACATTGGCTCCGGCATCGGCCAGTGGAATGGTATACAGGCATACAGGCTCTCATTTCAAGGTGGCATGAAGCAGTAGCATTGAATGGAGATTATGTTGAAAAATAGTTTTGTGTAACTAAAAGATTGGGAAATAAAATGGTGTATTTGAATGCTGAATAAAACAACCCCCGTTTCAGAAAAACAAATGTGTTGCATTACTTATTGAACGACCCTCGTATAATTAAGGGGCTGCCCATAGTAAATAAACATATTGTGATGTATTCTTCCTAGTTTCTTGAAGCTACAGAGGCGACTGATATTTTAACCTGACATTCATCGTACCATCTAATGATGAACAAGCCCGACTGAACAACCATGTTGTCATAGCTACACTTGTAATATTACGAGCTGTCAAAGAATAAAATCTCAATTTGCAATAAACAAAGAAATGATTGTCCCATAGAAAAGAGAAGTCAATATGATTAAGTCACACGCTAATACAACAGAAAATATTGTTTAATTTAGTTAAACAAGTAAAACTTTCCTATGTATAGCACACGAGATACTTTTAAACAGCAATTTACGGTTGCATTCATTATTACCATAAACTGCTCAGTTTCTTAAAAAATGTAATTAAAGGGCTACATATGTATAACAATGCAATGTTAGGTTTAGGCTACGGCAATTCACTTCGCCGAAGAGCAACGCAAAAAGTCGTAAACACTTCTGTCTACCAGTTTGGCATGTAGCCTTTCTCAAACTGTTATTTAAATTTTCTGATTCTAAGATCACTAACTTTGAATTTTGCTGGCGTGATAGTCTTAATTAGACTATATGAAGCTGAAAGTATCAAGTTTTCTTTAACGTTACATGAATTTACCTTGACAGTACTATGCCACTTTGTATTTTAATTGGACATTACATGTAAAAGTAATTCTATCCAGCGATGTGACCCACGTCTACTAAATTCTCTCCATATTGCATTTTTTAAATACTGTTGAGCCGTTCAACTACTGATGCCATTAGATGAGCTATTGTCGATTAGTGATTAATAATATTGCTAGTCACGAGCACCTTAAACTTTGAATTGTAAAATTAGTTTCCTGTGTCTGCAAATTTTTAGATAGACGACCATGACTTAGTATACTCTTAACAGCTCTAACAATCACCCTACCGGTCTTGTTCTTAAATAGTAGAGCTCATGAAAACTTTGAATATGTATCAAAAACTATAAATGTGTGTTTGTAACCATTGTTTTTACGATATTACGGTATCATTTCAACATCAAATTGCATTAAATTATAAAGTCTTTTGATTACTACATGTTACTCAGGAAATTCCGCCCATCTGTGGAATTCTAATACAACTTGATCTATGTTAGAATGTAATGCCCCTTTCACAAAGCTCTTCAATCACTGAAATAATTTCGTTGGAGTGTGCCGATGTCCCGCCGATTAGGATGCTGCAGATATAACCTCAATCTTTCAACAAGTTCATTTGGATAGTGAACCCGACTGAAAAATAAGTTGTAAAATTACGTTTTTATACTTTACACTCCAAACATTTTTCATAAATCTGTTAATGGTTCGTAATTAACTCTGTGGGAACGTATGTAGTTTAATATCTCAAAATACTTTTTCCATCTCCCGGACATTGGACACAAAATAAGTTTAATTAGTTCCTGTGTTTTTATATTCATTATCCCACTGACACCTTAACCCACAGTCAGGGAGAAATTTTCAATTATTAGCTAGTAATTATTCTCTTTAACATCGTAAAATAAATCACAACCTTTCGCATTTAGACTTAATGACTTCAAGTGCTCTTTACTCAACCTCGAAGACTGCTGCTAATGCTGCCAAGGCGAGACAACTGTTTTCCATACTATCCGTCGATAGTCTCTGAAAAATTGCCCATCTTTTCGAGTAACATTCGTCAAATTGCATTTCTGGCCTTTATGATACCACGCTTCAATGTTTAAGCCTCCATATTTGTATATACTCCAAATTTTAACCAGTCCAGTCTTACGTCAACCCCTTTCGGTTAGAAGATTGCATAGTCTACAGTATTTTTATAATGGGTACTTCTGTCAATTTTAATTCCTTCGGAAGCATAGCAGCATCATTAGTTGCCTTGTACCATAAATGTCTAGCGTGGTTTCATCATCGTCATCGATGGGATCAGATACATGTCTGAGTATTCTACCCTGAGAATCTAAACTGATAATTAATGAACTATTTTCTTTCGTAAAAAGTAAGAGTGGAGGTCGATACGCCAACAATGTCTTGTTCTGTAACTATGTCCTTCCAAACTTGTCCATGCTTGTAATGACGGCGAAACCTAGTGTGTTCGGCTGTTTGTTAAAAAACAAATCGAAGCCGTTGCGGTACCTCCCATGATACGCGACAGTCTGACAATAACCATGAATCCATCCTTACTCGCATTCTAGCAGTATCCACAGGCATTTTTAAACTCGTTGAATGGCACATTAGTAAATACTATGTTAGACATACTTGTCTTGTTTAAGAGAACAGTTGGATTGGAATTGTCTCTAACAATCTGTATCGGTATTCAACTAAGTCACAGGCAGAAGAAAGACTGGCCGGTGTATACCCACACAATAGAAATATATTCTTATATTATTCTGCTTCTCGCGCGAAGTAACATCAAACACAAATACTGAATTTCGTAAAGCATCAGTGAATGGACATATACTTCGATTATTGCAGAATGTCAATACTGAATTTCTTTAACAAGTTTCAGTATCTCTCCTCGCAATTGATACTTTGGCTGATAAAGCAATCTATGAAACACACACGTTTTCTAATATAAGCCCATGGGGGGGGGGGGGGCGGATTTCTTGTAATGAGAGTACAATATTAGTATTTAGATGACCAGCACACGATTGCCCTAATTGTCTCCGGGTAAAGGGAACGTTCTTGCCATTCCGCTTGGTGCTGGAAGAAACTTCCCCATAACTCCCGGGACACTGTTTTAAGAACTGCGTATTGGCAAGATTAACAAGTTGAGTTTGCTATATATACGCGAGGAAACAAAATAAGTTGGTAATAATGCCTTCTACCAAGAAGAGGAGTTGTGGCTTTCTAAATAAGCTGAACAATGATTCCATTTGAAGCAGACATACCGACATAGTTCTGTGGACCGGGTACTAAACTCGAAAAACGTTAAAATATTTGCCAGACAGTTAACGCACTAGATCGGTGTGTAGGGAGCACAATATAGCTAATGCATTGTGTGGGCAAACGGAATGCAGATCATGAACTCTCACTCAAGCAGAATGGAGGCGAAGGATACAAAGTTTGCTAAAGGCGCTGCAGCGTTTCTAGTTAAAAGGACTGTTCATGCTAAGCTAAAGTTTGACTTAAGCATGTGGGGTATACTCTCTTTAATAACTATTTTTGCCGGAATGTCAGCAGTTAAGAGCTCTCAGTGTGTACCATTGTCAAAGAAGCAAAAAAGCAGTTTCCTGAAGAGAAACGACACAGTAAAACCATGGACACAATTGTAATGAGGGGTAAATGTTTTTAATTGATACTTTACCAAAAGGGCGAATAGGATTTGGAGAAGAAAAAAACATCAGCGAGATCACCAACAGGTGAGATAAATATGTAAAGGACTTGCGTATATCTAATTTTCGTGGTATATTCTTGTGCGATGCATTACATGATAAAATTCGTGAGAGTAAATGTGGAATCGTTAATTAGGATAATAGTGCTGGATCACACTAGGTGGCATGTATCAAGTACATTGACGATGTAGTTAAGTATTTCGACAGTTTAGGTGACTTGAATCCACAGTTGGAAATTCAACGGTAATTTGCGAGGAACCAGATGCTCCATAATGTTCAACAACACCAGAAATTTGGCACACAGATGTGGACATTTTTGTTTAATGTAGTTGTATGAAGATGTATGATGTCAGTCTTGCCCAAACCTTAGTATGTCTGTGATAAACTGCTTGTCCGGTAACAGTTCTTTCATAGGTTGCGATTACTTTCCACTGATAGATCAGAGTATACAATAAAGTTAGTAGATTTTCAAACTTACAACTGGATTTCAAATCTAATCAAACTGTTAATTTCACCACACGAAGAAGAATAAGATGGTCGATATACATAAAGGATTTTATGAAATTGACGTCTTGCTTAAAACATTTTACTACGTTGACTAAAAAGAGGGGCTAATTATTGGAGCAAACAACAATTCGTTCAGAAACGAGATACAAACATCGATGTCAATCGATTTCACCAAACCAAACTCAGTTGGGTCATTTTTCGGCTTATCAAAACATGTGATAAAATCCATTAGTAAATTCTGTACCACTGACTACACATTATATATTTTCAAAGTTAATGCTGTATGCAGAGAGTGTAGTATACGTACGAGTAATTACGAAATTGTGGGACACATTCTACAAGAGTTTTTCCCAATAACACTGCCATGGCACAGGTTTGTATAAGTAGTAGCTAATGTCACATATTTGCCGATTACGGTGAAAATGCTAAAAAAATATATCACAGATTACAGCTGTCAACAAGTACGGTGAATTTGTGGATTTTAGAGATGAAACCATTACTCTCAGACTACATGTACAGAAACTACTTAGTGGGTGCATGATAAAATATGAAGGGACCCACAGTAATAGTCGCGAATCAACACTGAAACGATTAACATCTGCCAAAGGTTCCTAAAGACTTTAGGTTCTATAGTCCGAAATGAATGTACTTTATATATCTACCGGTGTCGAATTTGAACAGTCTGTAACGCCCAACTTATTTTTCACATCAGCAGCATACAGCAACCATCTTTAATACAATGTCGATATATGGATAACTATCCAGAACCAATATAGTTATACACTGTCACGTGAAATCTTCCTGCTAATCGAAGGAAACTTTCTCAACTCACATGTAATATGACCCACAAATTCACACATTGCAACAAATGCGTTTGCGTTTCTGTTTGATGAAATTCAGCATGAATTTAATGGAGATGAAATAGGTAGGACTACAAACTTCGGCATCACAAGCGCAATGAGGACTTATATTTTAATCGATCCTCAACAGTGTTGCACAACGCAGGATAGTGCGAAAGTGATCTTAGAAACGTTTACTTGGATGCATGGATACCTATGAGTATGGTTTCGGTATGTTTTTTTTTCTTTAAGACATAAACAGATACTTATAAAATTAAAACAGGAGCTAGTAACGATTCGTGTTGGGGATAGTACAAATTCATACACGAAAGTCAATCCAAATCCGCTAAAGAGTAAATCTGTCATCAATAAGAACGTATGTAATATGCCTCACAGATATGTGGGTGACAAGAGAAAATGCAGTCTCACCACTGCTAAAGTGTACCAAAATGATGTATCGTTACCGTACAAGAACAAAAAAACAATACTTCAATCTGTACGATGTGTATACAAGATTCCCACCAACTTAATATGAACAGCAGCTTGTTTCGCTTTTCGTATATCGCGATGAATATGTCGCATCTCTACCTTTAGCTGTAATTGACCGTTCACGACAAAATCAATCCTTTAAGATGAGACCTGTAGGTTTTCGTATGAAATAACGAGAATTTCCCCACTAACATAACATGTCTTCTCACTCCATGATACTGCACGATCCTTCTGTGGAACACATGCCGCCGACTAGTTTTGTGCAGAAGCTAACAAAAATAAAGCAGTACCAATTATTGCCGCTGATTTTCATTACAACCATCTTGGATGCACAGAGATTCAAGACGAGAAATAGCGTGTTTCCAGAGAGGTCGGCGTGTATATAATATAACCAGACCACATTATCGGTACGTATTGTATCTCAGTATCATTACTAGCACGTGGTGGTGGTAATGATCTAACAGATGGCTGACAAAATATTGTAGCATACCCCGAAACGCTACAGGTATAACCTTCAGTCGGCCACGTACTATTGTACAAGTAGTTACAGCTCAAGATGCCACTAAATACATTAAAGGGTTGGAGAAGACGCAATGGCTCCAGAATATTATCCGTCCTGCAAGATTAAAGATTTAGGATACCCACTTAGGAGAATTCAAGCAAAATAACGCAATAAAGGTGTGGTCACAGAGTGAAACGCTTGTTAGCTGATACTACTAAAAAAAGATCTGACAATGTTCAAAACCTAGACCAGCATACCCCATTCTTCACGTGCTAGGATAACTTTGTTGAGTCAAATTTTTTCAGGCACCATCACCAGTTCAAAATTTTGTTTCATTGGTAAGACATATTGAATCATTTGCATTCAACTGGTATGCCAACGCGAATAATAGCACATGTGACATTGTAGCAGACTAAGACGGACCATGTAAGGACGTGGCAGTTTATGGAAGACGATGGTGAGGGAGATCACAGACAGGCTGAGACTAGTTTGACCTCTAGACAAGATTAATCACGGTCTGTTACATAACACGCACAGCTGCACCATAATAAATTAAAATGATATCCTTGGCAAACACGTCAAGATAGCCGAGAATATATACATATAATAAAACTGTAATCGGGAAAAGTATAAACATTTAAGATATTTAAAAAAGTCAGTTCGGGTACTATTAATAAGCTAAAGGAAAGGAATCAACTTTTTTTAAATTTGTGTCTGTTCGCAAGTTGGGATGGGAGGAATGGAATTTACGCAAAAACTACAGTTAGAACTTTTACTGGATTTCGAGTAATGTACAGCAAATGTCCCATGGTTAAGACAGTATATATTTCACTTTGATGCAATATAGAAAATCTTCGAAATGTATCACATCAGTGTATGTTTTTCGTTGAACGCGATTAAAAAAGAAATTACTGGTCGGATTTTTAAAAGGTAACGTTTAATGTACATCCATTGGTACCGCGGGTAAAACAGTTTAAGTTTAATTTTGATGTGATGTCGAGAAAAGTTGAGAAATTCAACAAATTAGAATAAATATTCTTGAACGCCATTCAAGCAAAAACTACTGGTCGGATTTGATGGAAATTCTATGAAAGAAAATCTGTGGCCCAGCGAGTAAAACGGTATATTTCCTTCTGACGTGACGTCGGAAAGCTTAGGAGAAATTTAAGATAATATTTCGTTGCATGTGATTCATCTAGAAACTACAGGTAGTATTTTTATGGGGTTTTGAATGATGTGCGGCCCATAGTCCCAACAGTATAATAAAGTATTCTTTTTATGTGACTACCAAAAGCTGATAAATTGATATAAAAGTGTCTAAAAATCAGTATTCATTTAAAGCAGTGGTACTCAACCTTTTTTTCTTCCTGGGCTGCATAAGCATTGCTGCTATTTCATGACGGGCCGCAATAACCTACAGTACAATAAAACTTCACATTTAAAAGTAAGAATTTATTTTAACAGTAAAGGAGCTGTTGACGGTGTAACAAATTTGACAATTTTCGATAAATCCGGCTTGTAATTGCTAGGCTTCGGGCCAAACTGAAAGGGTTGGCAGGCCGCATGCGACCCGCAGGCTGAGTATCAATGATTAAAGTTACTTCTCTCAGTCGAATTGTTTATTGCGATTTCAGCGTACAAGCGGCATCGTATTATTCAGAGAAATGTTATTGTGGAGACCCTTCATACAAAAGTAATTTGCCTTCTGTGAGCCACAGTGTCTATGGATCATGTAGATGAAGATTTTTGCTCAAGAAAGGTCGGTACATCTATAGTCCACGCGAACAAAGTTGTGGATAACAGTTAGTTATGGTAATAAATATTGTCAATTGCCCATAAATGTCAGGCAACCGGTGGGCAGGTGGGTGGTCTAACTGAATTGCGTAACTAGGACCGAGAACTTTTCAGACCTAAATTTGGCAATTAACCCCGTCTGGGCACTACTCAATTGTGTTTCACGTTTTGTGGTACGATTATTTTACATATGTACGCCTTAAAATGACACTGACAGATTTTCAGAGGTTGGTTGAAAGTTCTTTAAATTTACTGATTAAGTCGTACACGATATTTGCCTTCCAATTTAACAGCAGGAGTGTGCAGATTTCGTTATTTATCAATTTGATTTAATTTATTTTATCCAAGTAAACATAAAATCAACGCTAAACTCTCCTCCGATATATCGACAAACTGTGAAACATTTTACACTGTTCGACTTGTTAGAAACGTAGATAACAAATAAAAATCTGTTTTTAAGTAAGATATTACCGGCTTCCACGCTTTTTATTTGATTAGCGTAATGTAGCTTCGTGAAAATGTGGCGTGCAAGGGAAACGCATGTAACTGCATAGGATTCCAACAGCTTATAGCAAATCTAAAATGCGAACCACGTCAATATACTAGTAATGTATACAGCATGAATACCCTACACTAGAAAAGCCTGGGACCACATTAGGTTTTCTTGCTCCACCCATCAATTAAAGCAGCATAAAATTCTATAGTGCTTTTATGATATTCCTTTATGCTCTACATTATGCGTTTGATAAGAGACATAAAGACGGAATTAATTTCCATTGAAGCTGCAAGGTTTAAATAAAATAATTTCGTATAATTCTACTTCTGTACGAACAGAAGTCTAGATAAGGTAGTGCAAGCATGTGATGAGGCTCTTGATAAGACGAGCTTGTCTCAAGAGTATCTGACAACACCGCATGATTACGCTATTAAGAGAGAGAAAACAGTTAATCTGTCCTATATATCAAATTCAGGGCAGTATGTGTGATACAAGGCACGCACGTTAATCCTTTTATCAACCGAGCGATTTCTGCACATTATTTTAATAAACAAGTTGCCAGACAAGAACCAGCCATTAGTACATGGCGATAATTACAACTGCAGGATTTCCTTCACTGGTTAACTGTGATCGAGAAAATGTAAGAATTTCGTCAGAACAGAACTGCTTATTAGAAAAATTCATTCTTCTCACGAGTAAACTACTGAACTTGACTATCATCGTTTTTAATTATTCTTAAATTAATTATAGGTTAGTATCCCCTTAGTTACAGCTTCGACGGATTTCATGCGGAAGACTTAGTTTATAAAATTTGGCGTGGCTACCAAAGATTTTATAGCAACTGGGTAAGCTGTAGCGCTATCAGCAGAACATGGTCCATCCAGAGGACAAGGCCCAGTATAAACTCGCTGCAGACATTGGTTCATGTCTGGTTCACAACTAAGTTTTATAAAACCACTGTTGCTGCTATTTACACTATTACTACAATTTTAACTTATTATTTTTTATCTCAAACCCATTATTGAAAGTTTTGGAGGTTTATTAATGTTTGATGATGCTATTGACGAATGAAGAAAAAAATCTTTACAAAAATAAGTTTATCAACTTAATAACTAACGTACAAATTGTTAATAACAATCGCTAGAACCGGCAATTAAAAAATCGCGAGCCAAATTCTGCAGCGCATCGCGAGTGTAGGTGCATTTCTGCTGAGCTACAGGTACTACAACTTACATAGTATTATTTAAGTTGCTATACAACCTATGGGACTGTATCTCGGCAAATGAGGCCCGTCACATAAAACTTGTTTAACCTGAATCTAAGCGAGTACTGCCCTACAACAGTTTGTGAATTATCAAAATCCAACTCTACCAAATTTCTCTCGGCTACTTTCAGAGCTCTATGATGATTGGTTAAACTTCGTCTTTCATTATGCGATGGTTTGCATATTCCTTTTTTTGTTCTTTTTTTTATATGGCTTTACGCCTCGTCGGCAGTGAAGTCATTAGAGGCGGAAAAGGACTGGCGACAAGGAATGGGAAGGAATTCCGCCATGGCCTTTCGAAGGAAGCATCCCGGCATTCGCCTGGAGTATTTTAGGAAACCATGGAAAATCCAAATCTGGATGCCCGGACGGGGATTCGAACCCGCGTCCTTCCGAATGAGAGTCTTCTTCCTGTACAGTGTGCCTGCCTGCTACTTTCGGTAAGGTGGAACGAATACAAAAAAAATCTATTTTTGCCTTAGAAGAAGACAGACTGATTTTTTTAAGCTATCTGGGGAGCTATTAAAGTAAAACAGCAAGAATTATAGTTTATTACTTTGTATTTACATCTATATTCTGCACTTCATAAAATTGTGTGTGGCAATAGGTTTTTTTTTTTTTTTTTACATCGAAACTAATCTCTACGCAGTGCATTCCAATTCCAAATAGCACCGGGGAAGGAAGAATTACATCAGTATGACACCTTATTTCTCTCATATTTGTCTCCTGTCATTGCGACCTAAATATGTTAGTCGACGAAGTATTTCATAGCACTCTTAAAGTTAATGTTCGCTGTTAGCCATTCAATTCAAACAAAACCTGCATCGTCTGTCTGCCAGACAATCCCAGCCCAATCTCTGTATCAATTCTGTGACACTTTCGTAAGGACTAGAGCAAGTAGTCGCTAATCAAGCGGCTCTTCTCTGTTCTTTCTCTATGCTTTCTGTCAAACACCTTGCGATACGGATCCGAAACGACACTGCAGTAGTCCAAATGTGGACGCATGAGAGTTTTGTACGCTACCACTTTCCATGTGCGTTATGAATCTTCAAAATAGTTAAGGGTTAACTCTACATGCGACCAAATTTACCTGCAGGTCCAATTTGATACTGCTTTGTAAAGTTACGCCCAAAAACTTCAGGGAATCAATAACTGAACAATTAATGTACTCCAGCACAAACATTCTTTTTGTTGGCTATGCATTGCCTTGTACTTTTGGCAATTTAGTGTAAGTTGTCATTTATCGCACCATGCCGATATAACGGCCAGATTACGCCGAATTTCTAAGTAATCGTCTGAATTCTTTACTTCACTATACCCGCATTATCAGCGAGCAACCTAAACCTGCTGCAGGATTGTTTATGAAAATTAAGGAGTAGTCCTATTACAATCCCTTGCGACTCGACATGGTGTTATCTGGCTCTAGCCCCGCCGCAGGGGGGTACAGGTACCAATCACCAGACTGAGTAACGAAAGCCAGGTTCAAACCCTAACATCTCCTAATTGCGTATGGTACTAGGATATTGTTGACGGTGATTCATCCGTCAGAGAAGGGGCGCCTTGGTTTCTTTTGGAAGAGCAGGCCTGAATTAGTAGAACAGGGTTTCACAAACTCCCCCCTTTCATAATTACGCATATCACGAACAAGGCGCTACATTTAACACACATTCGTTACTGTATCACTAACGGTAAATGAAGCTGGCATTCGGAAAGGCGCGGTATCAAATCTCCTTCGGTCCCTCCACATTTCGGTTTTATATGGTTTCCCGAAATCACGCCAGTCGAATGCCGGGAGGTTTTCTTGAAAAGGTCAAAACATTACGGGAAAGGCGATGAGAAACCATTCCCCTTTTAAATTTCCTAGTAAAGATGCTGTGGATGGGTAATACCTACCGTCGTAATCGCCTACGCGTAATCGCCTACGCGTAATAGACCAACTATGGCATGTAAGGGGGCATCCATAAATTACGTGAGGTGTTTCTCCGGATATCTGGACCCCCCTCCCCCCTGGTGAGATTTCGTGAGATCTGGCCGGACCCCCCCCCCCTCTGGTGAGATCTGGTCCGTGAGAACCCCCCCTAGAAATCGCCCTGGAAACTTTTTTTTTTAGGTCACACCGTAACTTTTTTGACGAAATACCCTACTAAAATAGACTTTGCCGCAAATTTGAGATCTTTTTTTTTAATTTTTCGCAAAATCTCACGTGAGATTTCCGTAGACCCCCCCCTCCCCCTTGGTGAGATTTCGCCGGACCCCCCCCCCTCCCCTATTTCAACTCACGTAATTAATGGATGCCCCCTAATTTGTACGATATCACGAACTGTAGCTTTTGAATTTTTGAGAGTGTAGGTTCCCAAACTGGGAGGCGCGTTACCCCTACAGAGAGGGGGGAGGGGGTGGTTCGCGAAGACATTGTGTAAGCGGTAGGGTGTTAGCTTCATAATTTTCTGACCCGAGTTCAAATCCCCGCAAAATCAAATATTTTTATTTATTTTTATCTTCAGAAATTGTCAAGCTTGACCTTTTTATTTTGTTAAAACTTCATTTACATACTTTTATTGCGTGAAATATAATTTAAAACAAATCATATTACCTACAATACAGCGTCATTTTTTTTCCTGAAATTCTTTTTTTCGTAATGAATTCACGGGTATACCGAAGGATTGTCTTTTCACAACAATCGACCGCACATCCTTGAAAGCTTCATTGCAATCTTACGTCAGGAAAGTCTCCATTCTTACATTATTTTTTCACTTTTTATTACTAAGTTGTTTCGGTGAGTTTTCAATTGAAATATTTACTATCATGTTATTTCATCTTCGTCGTTTCTTTACTGGTATATCATCAAGAGGTATTTTAAACGAAATATGTAACATTGGGAAGATAGCTTTTTCTTTCTTCTATACTCGATTTGTTCCAAGAACGGTTGCGTGTAAATGATTGAAAATAAAATAGTAGGCCTACCCGTGACGAAAAATGGCGCTTAACAAGAAAATTGAAGAACAAGTGACAAATGCTTATAAATACTGTAAAATTCTTGTGTCAGACTCCAGTTTACTAGCAGATTCGCCTCCTTAATTTCATTGGTTATGGGCGAGTCATATAAGGAAGCCATTGTTGATATATGGGCCGAAATTAGGTTTGTTATCAGCAATGTGATTTGTTTTAAATTTTATTTCGCGCAGTAAAAGTACGTAAATGAATTTTTAACAAAATAAAAAGGTCAAGCTCGACAATTTTTGAAGATAAAAATAAAAAAAAATTAATTCGGCGAGGATTTGAACTCGGGTCAGAAAATTATGAAACTAACACCCTATCGCATAGACTACGCTGCCATTTAATAATAAAGGGAAATAATTTACTACATACCCGACATTTAGAATTTTTTGTTTATTTGCGTGCAAATATCTCAAAAACTAGGGCACATTTTGAAAAAAAGACTAAACCACAGACATATATGCTGTGTACCCTTCAACATATATGGAGGAGATCGAAATCCATTCTTAACATGTCTGATGGTCTTCAAGTAAGAGTTGAAATCCTTTATTCCAGCGGGCCTGTGGTTGGGTATTTAAATTTGCCCGCGAACAGCAGCGATGCTAGTTCAAAAACCTCTGCAAAAGTTTCATCGATATTTTTTAATTTTTGATCATAAATTTAAAAAAAAAACACTGCAAAGGTCTAATTGATGATTTTTACTTTTTGATTATAATTATACTGTGTTACTTATGTCCTTGTTTTATTTAAATATCTATTGTAACTATAGGCAAGTATTATGTGGCCAGCAGGCTAACATAGAATCGAAAATGTGGCCCATCTCAAAAATTGGTTGGGCAGCCTTGCTTTATTCCAACATCAAATAGGCCTACTTAGTGAATTTCTTCTGAGAAGGAGCCCTTACCTTCTTAATAACAAAATTCTGGCTGGGGGAGGGGGCCAAGGGAACTTTTGTTCTGACGAAAGGGAGGGGGTGGAAACAATGTTTGGGAACCCCTAGGGTAGAGGATGGGGACAAGTAATGGGAAAGAATCCGGCTGTGGCTTGTTTGAAGGAACCATTCCAGCAATCGTCTGGAGTGTTTTCGGAAAACCAAAATCTGGATAGCTGATTAGTGATTTGAACCAGTGTCCTCCCGAATGTCAGGCCAACCGTTACCGCCCACCCACCCACCAGGCATTTCTGTAGCCGTATCATCGAAGTTTGTGTGCGTAAGAGGTTGTCACCCAGTATCTGGAATCTAGGATCACAGATATTAACCAAAATCCACGGCAAGTAATTCTTTTTATAGTCACGTCCATGCTAATTACCTACTTACCGTTGCGCCTCTAATAGACTGTAATAAGTTATAAACAAGGGTGGGGTGAGTTTTCTCTGAACAAGTACATTTCGCCTGTGTGCCTTCCTGTTTTGCAAACTGTCGTCAGTCTGTAATCCCTGTATTCTTAGTTAACGTAGCAAACGACCTCGCCTCCCGGCAGCTGTTATTTATGATGTTTACGTTCAGATAAGAATCACTCGTCGAAGAATGTAACGTTATCAAATTAGTTTCACATTGGAAATATGCTGCATTCGTTTAGGCAACAATGAAATTAAACTTGCAATCTCTTTATTTATTCAATAATAGAAACATCTGATATGACATAGCTAAAGTAGGTTTTTGATTTTTTTTTTTTTTAAATGTTCTGTTGCGGTTGTCACTGGCCTTAGTTGCTGTAATGAATCGGTTTTCGATATTTTATTTTTTCATGTGTCATCGCTTTCGCACAAATGTCGTTTAAATTTTAGAATCTAAGCTCGTTCCATCACCACTATTTAGTTTTCCTATCGAAATGGTTCGTGTGGGGCTTTACGAAAACACACTTTCCGACAAAAAAATTGAAGCACCCGGGAGACATGGTCGGATGTTAACGTAATTTAGTACTCATACATCCTATCGGCGGGTATGTAAAAGGTTAGTCTCGAATCTCTGTGACCATCAGAGTGCTTGGGTGTTGCTTCCAGGCCTATTTAAGGGGGGTACATTAATTACGTAAGGTGTTTTCCCAGAATTCCGGACCCCCCCCCCACCCTACTAATCGACCTCGTAAGTTTTTGAAACCTTTATTTTAGGTCTCCCCCACTTTTCGACGAAATACCCCCCCCCCTAATGACTTTCGCGTCATTTGTAGACTTTTTTAGCCCTACAGTCCTACAAGCATTTCAAAACCTCACGTGAGATTTCTGTAGACTCCCCCCCCCCCCTCCTTGATGAGATTTCGCCGGACACCCCCACCCCACCTATTTCACCTTACGTAATTAATGGACGCCCCCTAAGCAGTGTGAACAGCGTCAGGTGTTGAATGTTCACTATGAAGGACAAGGAGGCGCCACGCACTCATCTAAAGCGGCATGTAGACGATCAAATTGTTTGTCAAACTTTACGTGTTTGTCAAATTATTTGAGAGTCTGCGGCATTGTTTGACGCGTTTGTCAAACAATCGACGCGTTTGACGTAAATTTTGACTGACGGCGTGTTTGTCAAATAAGTTTGAAGGTGTGCGGTGGTGTTTGTCAAACATTATTTCATTTATCGCCTGGTGACCATGGAGAACGCATCGCCGTTCGCCAAGTGACAACAGCAGGAATAATAATTGGCTGAATGGATATAATTTATCAGACGAAGGATTCCTTTTAGAGTTCATGTCCATATCTCGCGATCTGCTGGTGCTAGGAAAATAAAATCTAAAGAATCGAATAACTTCAATATTTAGCCAAATTTATCAAAAACGTTGAAAGAATTTGAAGTTAAAATTTGTAGAGGGCAAATGTAGGAGGGTGCAGAAAAGAGGGAAGATGGGTGTTTATGGTAATTGTCACCGGAGCGTGGGCTCCATTGCAATTTTATTAAATATATTAAATATTAGCATCTGGTTTGGCTCATTTCTCCAAGAACCCTGTATAATAGTCTCCATCTCTTCCATGTCTTCTTCTCCATGTCGGATGTATTTTTTCTCCCCGTTAGTAAGTAAATTGTGTAAATGACAACACGCCATAACTTCTTACTTTTGTTAGAGATAATTATGTGGGTTTCAAAAAAAAACTTAAAATTACATGTGAGAATGCCAAATACTTTTTCAATAACCCGCGCGAGAGAAACGATAATTGAAAATTCTTCTGTTATCATTTAACACTTGTTTATTGTAAGGTTTCATAAAACTCGGCAGCAGCTGGAAAGCTTCATCTCCTACAAATACGGGAGGCATTTTTTTAAAATTATTATTCGGCAATTCATCTGGATCCGGAATCTGCAACTGATTAGTTTCAAACAAATTCCAAAATATTGTATTTTTAATCACTCCTCCATCTGACGCTCTGAAATTTGTACCGACATCAACCGTAAGATATTCATAATTTGCACTGGCTATAATCATTCAAACGTTTTACGTTCCATGAGCAGGAATTTATTGTAATCATCTGGTTCCTTGCGCGATATTTCTCAATAAATTTTCATGTGTATATATATCTCTCTCTCTTAATTTCAATCATTCTCTAAACCAACTTCTAATTTTTTTTCTTAACATACAGTGCTAGAGTCAACGCTAACAATGCGTTGTCTTTATTCCTCATTGCGGCACGCGTCACGTTCCGACAAGGCAACAATCGAAACTAAAGGCAAGTTTGACAAATTTGTTTGATCTCAGGTTTGAGCGTTTGCGCTGTTGTTTGATGAAAACGTGATGTTTGACCAACAAATTTGTCAAATAAATTTGATCGTCTACAGGCACCTTAAGAGTTATAAGCGCCTGATAGGAGCTCAATTGTCTCCATTTGACTGGCTGGTCGAATCACGTGAGGCATTCAAATGCGACACTGGCCCGATATTGAACTGCATGGGAACGTGACGGCAGACATGAACGACGTCAAGGTTCCGGTCGACCACAGCTAACAATTACAAGGGAGGATCGCTGTGTTGTGCACCAAGCACATCTTAAACCCTTCACAATTGCGCCTGTCATCTGACAATAAGTACTGGGCTCCCTGCAACATTGTATCATCCCGTATCATTGGTGGAGACTCGCAGCAGCTGGACTAGGGAATTACTGTCCTATGAGTTTGCTGCCGGTAAACTGCTGCGTTTGGAATGGTGCCGTGAACGGGAAGCATGGAATGCTGATGAATGGCTTCGCATTGTGTTCAGCGTTGAATAGCAGTTCTGCACTACTTCAAACGAGCATGATTAGCGAGTATGGTAAACTGCGGAGAGGTACCATTCTTACAATGTTTTGGAGGCGCAGCGGTATTGCTCCTGGCGTCATGATGTGTGGTGCCATCGGGTATGACTTCAGTACTACAGTACATCACAGACATCATGCGTCCTCGTGTATTTATCTCCCATGTGACCATATCATGGTGCCATTTTTCAAGAAGACAATACTCGTCCACAGACAGCATGTGTCTCTATGAACTGAATGCATGATGTTGAGTTACTCCCCATATAGTGGACTCAGTGTCAAGTTTTGTAAATTTGGCTCGATTTTGTTGTAACTGAAACGAAATTACATACCCTCTCGGCCCGTCAAGTTTCATTTCGTTTCTTACTTCCCTACTGTGTGTTTCACTTTTTTTTATCAGGTATTAGGAAAGTAGAATCTTTTTTTTCCCCCTAGAACTCGTAAACCACCGCTCACCACTTCCCATCAGTTAAGCCGATATTGCTAAAATAAAATAATAGTGATTGGTTTAATATAAAAGCAGTAACAGGTGGTCAAAAGACTATTTCCGTATTTCAGGACAGTAAAAGCTTACAGAGTCTTTTCTCCACGTTACTGTCGACATACATAGGCCGGCAGTTATTATTGTTATCTTCGACAGTGAGTTAGGTTTGTGAAGCGAGATCACATCTTCATTCATACGAGATGTAAACCTGCAGGCCCTGTACCGCTCACAGGAAAGGGTGGAACAAATAAAATAGTGTATATCAAAAGGGCCACTTAAAATTTTGGTCTACTTCCAGAATATAGTAAATGAATATTATAAACTAGCTCGTACCCGCGACTTCGTACGCGTGGATTAAGAATTTTTTTGCCAGAATTGAATATAGAAAGTGGTTGGTAACGAAGGATTGGTCCCAAACAACACAGAGTCGGCATTATATGACAGGAAAGTTATCACAGTATCATTCTACCGTCGAACCTGTCTCTTGAAGATAATAAATTTCCAACATATTTCTGTCACCATTCGATAAGGTCTCAAAATTTCGTGACTACAACTGTTAATCATACTGGAAAAAATGTCCTGTGCCCTTCATATAGATTTTCTTGTCAAATTCCATCAATATCGATATAGCCATTTAGTCGTCAAAACGTAACAAAAAGACAGAGACTTACTTCCGTATTTATAGTATTATTACCGCGGTTCACACACACACACACACACACACACACACACACACACACACACACACACACACACACAGACTGCGAACAACCCCTGAGGAATCATTATAACGTAAAAAAGTGTACACCTACAGCATTGCAAGACTACCTATGATTTGCTTCGCATTGCACCCCGAACTTTCTAATATCTACAGTTTAACATTCAATCCGAATAACCGACGGCCCAGGCGTGACTCTTACGATCAAAAACAATTTTTTAAAATCTTAGCCTCCACGGAGATTTGAACCGGAGACCACGACCCAAACATTAGTAAGCCAGTGCTTTAGCCACTGAGCTACATGACCGCTACACGGAAAAACAGTAGAGACACCTCCATATCCAACGCGTCTATCGCCGTTCAGTAGTATTTCGAAATTATGAGACAACATGTATTATTTATACAGATAATTTTTCAACCAAATGTAGACAGTATTTTTCTCCTTGTTTCAAAGGATAAGTGTGCAAAGTTTCATCGAGATCGGATGAAAACTATGGATTTGTATGAAGAACAAACAAACAAACATACATTCATTTTTATATACCAAGTGAGTTTTTTATCTTGAGACAACTAAATATCTCGAAAACTACAAATCCGATCAAAAAAAGTGGGTAATAAAAATTGTTCGTCTCGACGGGGGACATCCGATGATACCAAATTTGACTCCCCACCCCCACCCCCTAGGGGTGGGGGAAGGGGGAGAAAAAAAACTTAAATAGGAACCCCCATTTTTTATTGCAGATTCTGATTCCCCGGAAAAAACTACCCCTATTTGACCCCCAATTCGAGTCATTTTGGTCGATAGATGGCGCTGCATTTCTCAGAGTTTTCTCATTACTTGATGTACTTCCATTGCGTTCACATCGTCGCTCATTTCTCAGAGTTTTCTCATTACTTGATGTACTTTCATAGCGTTCATAACATCTCTGATTTATTTACTTCGTTCTGTTGCACGTGTCAATGAGAATGCAGGCTATAACGTTGCAAGAAAAAATTGAAATGGTCTACATTTATGGAGAATGTCGCAAGAATATCGATAATGCTGTTGATCTTTATGCTCATCGTTTTCCAGACCAGCCTCGATCGCGCGCTTCTTTTTACCGTATTATCCAACAGTTCACTCAGGAGGGAAGTGTGCACACAAACAAACGAAAGCGGCGAAGGACGATAGCTGGAGAAAATAACGAAGTTGCAGTTTTAGCTGCAGTGGCTTATAACCCTCACATTAGTACTCGACAAATAAGTCGTGAATCAGGAATTTCTCAGACTACTGTTTGTCAGATTTTGCATCGTAGAAAATACCATCCGTTCCATGTTTCGTTGCATCAAGAACTTCACGGCAATGATTTCGATAATCGATTGACATTTTGCCGATGGTCGCTACAGAAAATACAAGAAGAACCCCATTTCTTTGCTCGAGTACTGTTTTCGGATGAATCCACTTTTACTAACCACGGCACCATTAATCGACACAACATGCATTATTGGAGTGTGGAAAACCCGCATTGGTTACGCCAAGTTGAACATCAGCGTCCGTGGAATGTAAATGTTTGGTGTGGGATAATTGGGGACAAACTTATTGGTCCACATTTTATCCATGGACATTTCAATGGGGAGAAATATCAACAACTCTTAGAGGACGTACTGCCAACATTGCTTGAAGACGTACCCTTAGACGTGCGACAAACAATGTGGTTTCAACATGACGGTTGTCCAGCACATTTTGCTGTAAGATCGCGGGAAGTGTTAGATCGTCTGTACAATCGTCGATGGATCGGAAGAGGAGGTCCAGTGCCGTGGCCTGCAAGATCACCAGATCTCACTTCGCCTGATTTTTTTTTATGGGGATACTTGAAGAATGAAGTTTACAGTGAAGTGCCAACAACGCCTGAAAACATGATTGAACGAATTACCAACGCTTGTCAAAAAATCACGCCGGATATGCTTCTTAGTTGCGTCGAATCATTCCAAGAGCGGGTAAATAAATGCATCGATGTCGGTGGTGATATTTTCGAGCACTTGCTTTAGAATTGTTGTTAGAAACAAACACGTGAGAGGCGAGGGGACTCACCAAAAACAAGCACCCCGATGGTGAGAGGCGAGGGGACTCACCAAAAACAAGCACCCCGATGGTGAGAGGCGAGGGGACTCACCAAAAACAAGCACCCCGATGGTGAGAGGCGAGGGGACTCACCAAAAACAAGCACCCCGATGGTGAGAGGCGAGGGGACTCACCAAAAACAAGCACCCCGATGGTGAGAGGCGAGGGGACTCACCTAAATCTAGCACCCCAAAGGGAACAGAAAATTACTACGTCCACGTCGTTGTTCCTGGGTAACGCAAAAAGTAATGTTTGACTTTCGCTATCTGCTAAAGAATTTGCATCAGTGCATTTTGAAATAATGTCCATTCCCATCCCTCAAGTTTGGAGGTGGGTGGTGTTATTGAATAGTTTTTGAAAAATATCAATCACATTAACTTGTATTTTGCTGATCTGATGTGTATTTCACGAGATATCCTCATTTTTAAATGAATTTTTGCTTATTTTGATTTTTGTCGATTGCAGCGCCATCTATCGACCAAAATGACTCGAATTGGGGGTGAAATAGGGGTAGTTTTTTCCGGGGAATCAGAATCTGCAATAAAAAATGGGGGTTCCTATTTAAGTTTTTTTTCTCCCCCTTCCCCCACCCCTAGGGGGTGGGGGTGGGGAGTCAAATTTGGTATCATCGGATGTCCCCCGTCGAGACGAACAATTTTTATTACCCACTTTTTTTGATCGGATTTGTAGTTTTCGAGATATTTAGTTGTCTCAAGATAAAAAACTCACTTGGTATATATAGAGATGACAGGTGCTTACGGAAGGAACTTTACGAAGAAAGCAATACGATGGCGGGTTGTATTTTGGGACGTAAAGTAATGGTTGTTCCCGGCGGGGAGCTGTTAACATTCGAGTCTAGCATTTGGAAGGACGCGAGTTCGATCCTCGGTTAGGCTATTCAAGTTTCTGTTTTCTATGGTTTGACATAATCACTCCTGGTAAATGTAGAGATGGCTCCTTCAAAACACCATGTACGAATTCCTTCCCGTTCCTAGTTCCCTGTCCTCTCGCGGCTTTAATGACATCGACGAGCTGTAAAAACCTAAGTAAAATTAACTTTTTTTAAAAAAAAGGAAAGAATTTTCAGGCGAGACGAACACTATTACAGGATGTGTAACATATAATTGAGGATGTAGGTGGCAAACGACATGTGGAGATGAAGGTTTTGACAAAGGGTAAGAAATGGAAATTTGTTGTTTTTTTATAGCTTTAAGCTTCGTCGAAGTCATTAGATGCGGGAAAGGACTGGGGACAAGGTACGGGAAGGAATTCGGACACGGCATTTTTAAGGAACCATACCGGCATTCCCCGGGATGGAAGATTACATCAAACTAGATGAGAGACCAGTTTTCAGTTGGAGTTGTTTTTCGGGTCTGATGTTTTCCCAGTTACCTTGCTCACATTGCAACATTAGCGTTACTCTAACTTGAGCCGCGAGGAATGTTTACTACCGCACAATGGAATTACAAATACCTGTCTTTCTTGCAGTGATAACATCGAATAGTAACAAAGTTAATATCTACCAATACACATTAAAATAAGGGAGATCCAAGAAATACCGTCGCAGAAGGAATTTAAAAGGGGCTTAGCGCAGACTTGAGCAGCATATTCTGAAAATGTTTGTAGTAGGAGTTTCTTATTTTTTGTGTCAATCTTTTATTTTAGTTACAAGTAAGAACAACGAACTCCACAGAAAATTTCAGATGTGTAAGCAACGACTTTCTAGCTTACGTGCCATTCCCAACACTTTGTGTCACATGCATTTAACAACTTATTAGTTATTAGCATGTCATTTGAGAGCCAACAGCACTGCGTTCCAGTGCAATCACCACAATAGAGTGTAGCGTTTAATACCATTTTTTTTAGTAAACTAATTAGCTATACCACAGTTAGGCCTTGTACACACTTTTATACAAAGGCGAGCGATTCTTGTGTCCAGACAATGTCTACAAGAAACCGAGCGATTGTATATAGACAGCTGAGAGACAAATTCATGTCTATAGACATGATTTTAGAACACAATCGCAGAACTTTGGTCTCCTGTTTGAAATGGGAGACATGAAACAATTGTTAGACAATGTTGCGAAATATTTCGTAGTGTGGACGTTTGATAGACAGTATCGTCAGTTATTGCCAGTTATTAAGCTCTGGAGTACGCTTGGTCGATTTTCTTTATTTTTGTTTTCACTATCAAGATGTGGCCTGCGAAGGAAGTGTTATCGTTAATAGAAGATTTTCACTTGACATCTTGTTTGTGGGAAGTGACTAATCCCAAAAATCAAAATCACACTAAGAAGAAAATAGTTATTAAAGAACTGCCAAAAAAATATGCGGTGTCCGTAGGCGATGTAGGAAAAAAAATCTAAAATTTGAAAACAGCTTTTCATCGGGAGCACAAAAAAATAAATCATGCGAAGAAGAGTGGAGTATCTCCTGTAAATAATACTTGGTTCGTATACGAACACATGTTATGTCTAATGCAAGGTTTAGAATCAAGAGGTAGCAGAACACACATGCGTTGAAGACGAAAATAGTGAATCAGGAAGTAGATAAAACATAGGAAGTACATTAAAAATCTTTGTATTTAATTTTTATGTATGGATATGGAACAGAAAACAATGTCATTAAAATACAGAAGATTTTATTAATAAAACAACCTGCTAACAGAAAATATTATTATGTGCTGTTAGTAAAAAATTTCACGTCTCCACCAACACTTCTTTCTTTCGCTTATTTTCATTGCCCATGAAACCTTTGTACGAAATCTTGCCCATCGTCTCTTAGCTAATATGTGTTTTTTTTATCCTGACGATCTTGCAATAAAAAAATGAACTAAATGATATTACCTAAGCGACGAATATGCAAGTTTAAACTTGCATGTAAAGTACAGCACCTTCTTCACGGTCCAACTTACAGGACATCCGTGTAGAACTACAATAGGATGCTCTCACCCATTCACGCTAGTAAAAGGAATCCTAAAAAATGTTCCAAGCAATCCTTTACACTCGTACTTTCTCGCGGTTCACCATGTGTCCTTATCGTACACTCGCAGGATTTTTCCTCCAATCATGATCTAACACCATAGCTTGTTGGACAGCAAGGACTCGTGTTGGTTGTCCCAACATCCAACGTCTCTAACCCTTTTCATGGTCCATTAAGGTTTTTTATCGAAAATCGGATGAACGTAGGTCCTACAAGTTTAACTGTGAATGCGCGCTAGAGCGGTGGAAAGGCAGGTGGAGGGCACTGAGATGTGTGGTGGTGTGGCATTGCGCTTGACGCTTGAATTAGTCGAGCCGCGAACTCCGCAAAGTTCACATGACAAAGATTGTTTGTTTAGACGAGTGCGTAGTTATGTAAATAATTTAATTCACTTGCGAAATCCCAAGTTTTATGTTGTTGAAAGATTAGGCAAAAAATAAATCAATGTGGCAGTATTATATGAAAATATGAAATAGAAGTTACTTCCGAAAAATGTGAATTTGGCATAAAAATATTCTTATTATGATTTTAAGTTTATTTTTGATAAAATAATAAAATCTAAATAATTACACATTTGTTTTTCCACTTCCGCATCCGCTAAACATCCGCATCCGCTGATGTTAAACATTGAACATCCGAATCCGCACAGATGACTTTCGTTACAACCCTAGTCTTGATGACGACCAGTTTGGCCGTTATTCTTCGTTTTCTAAATTAGACCAGCCCTCCTTCATCCAGTCTCGTAGTTTGCACTCTTAGGTAGTGTTGCCCAAATGCAAGAACAAGACCAGACTTGGCCGGTCTTGGTCTTGCATCAATACACCTGGTCTTGGTCTTGGTCTTGCAAAAATGCAAGACCAAGACCGATTTTGGGCAACACTAGTGTTGCCCAAATGCAAGAACAAGACCAGACTTGGCCGGTCTTGGTCTTGCATCAATACACCTGGTCTTGGTCTTGGTCTTGCAAAAATGCAAGACCAAGACCGATTTTGGGCAACACTACTCTTAGGCACAGAGGTTTTAGCGTGGACGCAGAATATGGTAAGAAGAACTGTTTAAGCTATTAATCTATGAAAAATTTAGAATTAACTTTTTGTTTGAAAAATTAAAACTTGTTTAAAAAATTCGAGACTTTTGTCAGAATTTTATCGAGAAAATCAAAAAATAATCTTCTTCAAGTTATATCAAACTAAGAACATTGTTCGAAGTGAAGATAATTTCAAATTATATAAAATAATACAAACATGCGCACACAGCACTTCATAACCAGAATAACAGCTAACTAAACAATTCAATGACACCAGTTGTCATGTAGTATGAAAGTCGAAAAATTTCATCCAAAAGTTCATGGATTTACTCAAATCAGTCGGTAACTATGTGAAAAAAAAAATTACATAAAGAGTTCATTGAATTCGTTGCCAATGAAACATTATTATTGAATTGAGAAAAATAACGATACCTAAAAGAAGACATTTAAAAAATCAAAATATACCTAACTTTAATAAAGATACATACGTGTTAACTAAAGTTGCGGAATAATTCCCTAACACTAATTTACTCATTTCATGCAAAACATTTTTGGAACTAGAAATTAAATCTTGTCTTATTCACATACATATATACATTATCTATTAATAAATGGTAAAATAAAAACTACCCAAGCTGAAGTTGCGGGATTACACGTCTGTATCATCCAACAAGCAATTATCTGTCAGGGGTTGAAGAAACATAAAAATGGAAATTTCTTATGTTTCTCACTGGTGAAACACATATAATCACTTCTTCAAAAATAATATAAGCAATGATTTACAACATTTATCTAAGGTCCGATTTTTTGTGTTTCTGCAGTTAAAGCTGCTTTCGTATTAGATTTTATATTTACCGTGCTTCGTGGGATTGCACCCACTAAACAAGAGACCTAAATTCTAATCCCATCGTTATAATATCAAACTGTAAAAACAGTTTCTAATGTTGTCGGTAGAAATATACGCAATGTGAAATAAAACTGTAAGATGTGCTATAATTTTCATGTAACTAAATTCATTAGGACATCCCAATAATACGATAGTGATGGCAGACTTCAAGAAATAAATTTTTATATTGCTCAGTTGAAACTATTCAAACATGCATACATATATATAGGAAAGGTTTTGAACTAAGACCGGTCTTAGGTTAGGTTAGAGCAAAGTTAAAACAAGGATAGAGATGATGGGTGGCCATCTTCACCAAGAATTCTAGTGTCTTTCTTTCTTTTTTGCTTATAGCTTTACACCTGGTTGACGTCCAGGTCATTATATGCGGGAAAGAACTGGGAGCAAGGAACGGGAAGGAATTCAGTCTTGGAATTTTAAAGGAACTATCCCGGCATTCGCCTGGGGTGATCATGGGAACCATGGAAAACCGTCTGGATGGACGGACGGGGATTCGAACCTGCATCATCCTTAATGCGAGGCCAAAGCGTTACCGCTCACCCACCACGCTCGGTAAAGTGTCATTTTATGGATAGACTATGCCCACGACTTGGCCCCCATGGAATTTGAGATCTTTGCTATTAATTCACAGATAAACTATCGAAGAAATGTTGCCAGGGTACGAAAAAGCATAGGAGCACCCCTTTTTTACCTGTTTCATGGCTCTCCTAAACTTAGGTCCTATGCAAATGTTTTAAACATATTTGTGCCCATCATTTGCTTCTACTAGCCCTTGAAACTGCATCTAATTCAGAAAATTTTATTTTTATTGATGAATCGCATGTACGCTTCAGTAGTTTTCACATAGCGTCTCTGTAAGCAATGTTTGAAGTGGTTCTGCCTGGCATGTGCACAAACAGAATGACTATTTTTTATTTATGTAAATTATGAAATAAAACCCCTAATTGAATCGTAAAGTCGATCTGTTATAATTTGCACGATTTAAACACAGTCACAGTGTATATAGGGCTTAATCATAGTAAAAATTTCAACTGCGAGAAGGCTTGCGCCAGACAATATTAAATGGATATATTTTACTATGGAATAATTAAATTAGCGAACCCATTTTATGATTTCTCGGGTGTCGATGTCACATCGGAAGATAAAGTAAACCATCACTAATGTGGCATAAGCTGTAACTACATACGGCTTCATTGGAATGGTTGGTTTTTGCTGGATAAAAAATCCCAAGATTTATGGTTTTTACCGCTGTATCTATGACGAAGTATGGTACTAGTCGGGATGAAGAAGTATACTAAAAATTAACAAATGACATAAGCTATTATTATGTGCAGTTTCATTCCAATCCATTCATTAGTATTCCTCTGAGACGCGTGCATACACAAAGATTCAAATTTTAAGGAGTTGGCGTCTGTATCATCGGGAATTATGTTACTGATTTAGATAAAGAGTATCCTCTATATACAATGATAACGTAAGATAACACCAAGTGCAATTTCGATAAAATTCCATTTGTGTAATGGACGGATAGGCAAACATTTTAAAAGTGACGGTGTTCGAATCTGTATCACTGCAGATTTTCTAACTTATCGGGTTAAAAAGTATCCTACAGCATGTCCCATGTCATGACGTCCTTTAGTTTTAGTATGACCGCAAATCGTACGGTTCTGGGATCTCTTTCAACAGTAAAGCATACTGCAACTCTAAGGAGACATGTAATTAGAATCAAATTTATTCTATAGATTAGGGACATGACAATATAAAAATGACTAGAATTACAAAACCGTACATGCACTTTGACCGTGAGAATTCAGTAGGCCTACGGTGTTTAGCCTCCACGTGCTTCAATCTGAGCCTCTAGGGAGCGTCCATAAACTAGGTGGTTCCGTCTAAAAGGGGGGGAGGGGTGATGCTATTATTTATCGTGAAATCAAAACCCAGGACAACTGCGCTTTGTTACAAGACGATATTATAAAAATAATTGCGTGGTATAAAGACTGGCAGTTGGAGTTAAACAATAAAAGCGCCAAGTCATGTGTGTAAGTGAAAAGGTGACACCATTTAGCTCTGAATATACAATTAATTTTACTGTCTTTAGAACGGTAGATTCCGCTAAATACCTAGGTGTAACAATTCGTAATAATTTGTCGTGGAATGAGCATATCGAAAATGTATTTGGGAAAGCAAATCATATGCTCCGATTTGTAGGTCGTAATTTAAAACAATGCACTCCGGAAGTTAAATTGATTGCATACAAGTCACTAGTGCGTCCTCACTTAGAATATTGTTGTTCTCTATGGGGTTCCCATCAAAAGGGATTAATGGAGGAGACACTGGAGAAGGTCAAAAGAAGAGCCACCCGATTAGTTTTAACTGCTTTACGTCTCTTTTTAACATCGAGGTCTTTAGAGACGGGAAAGGATGGGGGGCAAGGATGGGGGCAAGGAATGGGAAGGAATTCGGCCATGGCCTTTTGAAGGAAGCATCCCGGCATTTGCCTGGAGTGATTTTGGAAACCATGGAAAACCCAAATCTGGATGCCCGGACGGGGATTCGAACCGCCGTCCTCCCGAATGCGAGGCGAGAACGCTAACCGTTACACCGCACCCGATTCGTGATAGGCATATATAGTTAGTTGGAGGGAAAGCGTAAGTGCGATGTTGAAGAAGTTAGGTTGAGAAGACCTGAAAGACCGAAGGCTTTATTCTCGACAGAACCTAATTGAAAAATTCAAGACTGACTTATTTCGGAATGACAGCAAACAAATATTACTAGCAGCAACATTCATATCTAGGAATGATCGCGAAAATAAGACAAGAGGAATCAGGGCCATAGCCGATTCTTTTCTGTACTCATTTTTTCCCGAGCGAATAGGGAATGTAACAGGAGGGATTTACCGGGCGAGTAAACTTATAATTTGACAGCAGTAGTTCTCGATAAATCACTTCGGTCATCCTGGTTTTCCCAGATTGCTTCAGGCGAATGCCAAGATGGTTCCTCAAAACAGACCATGGGCGCCTCCTGCCATATCCCGTATATACCTTCCAAACTACTACACTTTCGGATAAGTGCAATGCACCCGCCGCCTGCCACTTTTAGTGAATGGTGGAGTAATAATAGTAACTCTGATCTGTCCGGCCACACAAAAGAGGGCGCTGCTGCCGTGCCTACGTGCATGTCATATCTTTGCAATATTCTACATGTCCTCCGATTTTGAGTGGTTCAGACCATTCCGACTTGGTGCTGCAATTTTTACCAACAGTATATTTCATATGCATACACAAATTGCACAAAATTTTATTACTACAGTTGTCCTGCCTTGATTGTTGGTTACCTGAAGATTAATCTTAACTTCACCAGTGTCGAGCAGCAAACTCTTGTTGCGCTTCAACTACATAAACCGTGAGACATATTTCGCTACACAAAACTGGCGGAGATGACGGTACCTTTAGTCTATGAAAACAGCTACTAATTATTAGCATCAAAGTGCATGATACTCCTATACATCTTACATTATATAAAATTCTACCAACCCCGCAACTTCTGCCCCAGATTTATGGCAGAATCTGCGCCGTTCTTTAAGAAACAGGAACAGATTAGTTTTAAATCTTCGTGCGACTGATGTCAAAGCAATTGCATCCTAGCGTCGCTGATTCACTTTCCTTTAGAGAAATGAGAACAAGTCATGGCATATATTAACGAAACATTACCACCGCTCATTAAGACGTACTTTTATAACAGAAATATGTAGTTACGAGTCAAAAAGTTTATTTGTTGATCTATGAGCTATCGACCATTCGACAAGATGCCCTGTAATGGTAGTGGTTAACCAGCGTGCTGACGCAGAAGCAGACAATGGGACATCCTTCACGCTTGGCGCCGACAGACAGGGTCGCTTCGCTCCGTTGTGCCGGAAGCAATTCAGGGCCGAGAACTCAACCTGTACAATCAATCAGTCACTAGTCGACAGTATTCTAAACGCTCAATAAGCTTGAAGCTTCCGAACATGCGCTAAAACATTCACTGGTGCTAGCCAAATGAATTAGATCAACTTATTGAAATGGCAAGCAATGTGAAAAACCGCGTAAATCTGCTGGAACGAGATTTTGGACGATCGCATTTCACGAGGAATGTAACGAGCTCAGAAGAGAAGTAAACAATTGTAAACGTCGGGATTACCTTAAATAGACCTCGAAAAACCATAGAAAACTAAAATCTTGGTCGGGTTTCCGAAAATATAAACCCTCCACATTGCGATAACAGCGATAAACTGATGGCATACAAATTGATAATCAAATAGCTCACAAAACTGTATTCCACTATGAATTTAGTTAACAAGAGAAAGACTGAACACTAATAAACCAGATATAATTTATCTCTGTTGTTCAAAGTAACAGCGCCTAGCGGTAATACTGTAAATAGGCTGGACATTAAAGCCATTAAGAAGAAAGATGGGAGAATAATAATATATATATTTTGTTTGTCCACCGAAGCATTTCCACAAAGAAATCAATAACTCTACTGTTTCTCATAGTTATCAAAAACTGTACATTTGACAAAAAGGTGTGTTAATCCGGCTGAACTACCCGTATGTCACATAAAACTGAGAACGTCCGCAAAGAAACTGACTAAGGTAAATAAATTTATGCCGTATCCGCGTGATATACTGCCAAACATATTCCAATCAGATTGCTCTATCTATAAATAAATTTTCTAGCATAGACAATTTAACTTGGTATTTAAAAATTTAGTAATGGATGTTAAAATGAAGAATAAAAAATCTGTAATAATCGCTACGAATTACTCAAGACTAAAACAACAAAATGCTATTCTTACTAAAAACAAAAAAATCTAGCCTGACATTTTAACAATCGTCCTCATATATACAAGATTTTAAGTCGCGTCATATGTGGCATTACACATCACACACTAGTATCTTTGCTCCGAAACAGATAAGGAGTGAGAGTACTACTACTACTACTGACATCTACCATGAAATTCAGGCACTATATTCAATAACAGATGAAACGCACTACTTCCTACGCAATATTGTGCCCACTTATACCCAATACCACAATATACACATACGCCTTATATCACATGGCAGTAGTCCTTATTCTTAATAAACTAAAACGGAATCACATCAGCTCGTGACCCTTATCACAGATGTTAGATTTTTATCTTCCGAACTCATTTCCTCAATGAAAATGCAACCTGCCAATAAAATATTTAGTCGATTTTCATTTCCAGTGTATCTTATAACCACGATAGAGAAGCCGAATTTCCGGTTAAAAACATTGCTGCTAAACCTCTTCCAAAATTGGCAGTATTCCACGAACAACTTTCGTAAATAAAATATTCGTTACGTATTTCAGTACTGTGTAAGCAGCTGAAGAGAAATTTGTTCCAATAGAGAACCAACAATGTACACAAAATCTCAAACGTTTATTCATTTTGTTTGATCATATAGTATTAATCGCTATCCATTTTCATTTCACGAACATTTTACATCTCGGTATCTATAATTCAAGAGGAATATATGTTTACGGACTTCTTAAAATCTTTACCCTTAACAACAGTTCCTTTAAGGTGTCACAGAATGATTACCCGCCCAGAAAAATGAATACTGGATCATATTTTTTAGAATATAAATGTGATCCGGAAAGTTCTTGGCCTCAATCATAGATGGAGATGCTACCTGAAAAAAAAAACAATTTCACGAAAATTTGGTGTTCACTCTACAGAAACAAGTATGTTTCTTAAGACATTCAACAAATTTACGTTTTACTACTTTGAATAATATATACGATCATTTGTGCTGCAGAACTCCGATAACCAAAGTGCACTGTATTGTTATAGACGAGATTCGAAAGCGGATTATCATCGGCCTCATAAAAGTCCGTAAGTGTATGTCCCAACGTTTATTACAACCATTGGCTGAACATTAACGATCCATTAGGTGTAAGAGGGTCAATAAAAGTATATACTACTGTCATTCAAACTGAATCAAACGCCGTAACTTAAAAGGAGATACTACACGCGTCGAATACAATAGGCATTTTACATCTGCATTCAGACTAATGTCGAAGACCGTAATACAGGGTAAGTTCACACAGCAAGCCTGCCAGGCACCAAGCAAATGAAGGGAGTTCCGACAAGTGCAGTGCACTTGTAAGGCAGCACGCCCAGATCCCGACGGTGGAATGCGTAGGGTCGCTGGAATCGGCGACACGCTTACGAAACATATTAAAGTTACATCTTAATATTGCAGCATTCTGTCATCGTAAACCTTGCGGCTTCATCTATGACTATTTCTTCTCGTCATTATGTCCTACTACCACCAGGACTTCGCAAAACTTTTAGAGGCCGAAATTTCTGTGGCATTAGAATAATACACAGACGGAAAAAAAAATCCCAACACCAAGAAAAAATTATTGTAGAGTAATGAAATTTGGACAATGCATTTGTCAAGTTAACATGTTTAATTGATTAAATTTTCAAGATCACAGGTTAATTTAAGCTCAAGAAAATGCATTTCAAATGTGAAATACTGTTAAATTAATAGCCGGTGTAACCTCCAGAATTTTGAATGCAAGCCTGCAAACGTGAATGCATTGTGTCATACAGGTTTCGAATGTCACTTTGTGGTATGGAGTTCCATGCTTGTTGTACTTGTGCTGTCAATACTGGGACGGTCAGTGCTGGCTGTGGATGATGCTGGAGTTGTCGTCCAATGATATCCCATACGTGTTCAATTGGAGACAGATCTGGTGATCTCGCAGGCCAAGGTAACATGTCGACACTCTGTAGAGCACGTTGCGAGACAACAGCGGTATGAGGGCGAGCGTTATCCTGTTGAAAAACTCCCCCTTGAATGCTGTTCATGAATGGCAGCACTACAGGTTGAATTACCAGACTGACGTACAAATTTGCAGTCAGTGTGTTTGGTATAACCACAAGAGTGCTCCTGCTGTCATAGGAAATTGCTCCCCAGACCATGACTCCAGGTGTAGGTCCAGTGTGTCTAGGCCGCAGACAGTTTGGTTGCAGGCGTTCCCCTGGCCTCCTTCTGACCAACACTGGAGATCTGTTGTGTTTTCTGATGAAAGCAGGTTCTGCCTTGGTGCCAGTGATGGCCGAGTGTTGGTCAGAAGGAGGCCAGGGGAACGCCTGCAACCAAACTGTCTGCGGCCTAGACACACTGGACCTACACCTGGAGTCATGGTCTGGGGAGCAATTTCCTATGACAGCAGGAGCACTCTTGTGGTTATACCAAACACACTGACTGCAAATTTGTACGTCAGTCTGGTAATTCAACCTGTAGTGCTGCCATTCATGAACAGCATTCAAGGGGGAGTTTTTCAACAGGATAACGCTCGCCCTCATACCGCTGTTGTCTCGCAACGTGCTCTACAGAGTGTCGACATGTTACCTTGGCCTGCGAGATCACCAGATCTGTCTCCAATTGAACACGTATGGGATATCATTGGACGACAACTCCAGCATCATCCACAGCCAGCACTGACCGTCCCAGTATTGACAGCACAAGTACAACAAGCATGGAACTCCATACCACAAAGTGACATTCGAAACCTGTATGACACAATGCATTCACGTTTGCAGGCTTGCATTCAAAATTCTGGAGGTTACACCGGCTATTAATTTAACAGTATTTCACATTTGAAATGCATTTTCTTGAGCTTAAATTAACCTGTGATCTTGAAAATTTAATCAATTAAACATGTTAACTTGACAAATGCATTGTCCAAATTTCATTACTCTACAATAATTTTTTCTTGGTGTTGGGATTTTTTTTTCCGTCTGTGTAGTTTTTTCGGAACATCATCTGGTCTATAAAAAAAGAGTATAATATGAGACTGCCAAATTGAAGTACCAAGTGTAATTTCGACTAATCACGTGATGTTAACAATAGCAGTTACTGGGCTCTGAGAAGAGCCATTTGAAATTGATAACATTGTTCCGTATCCTCTAACTGCTGGGATATCCACAAGCTAAAGCTCTTGGTTCAGCAGCCTATTGAAACATGGACTATTCAGCCGCGGCTTTGCCACGTTGCCCAGGGTGCACCACGGGGAGGCTAGTCCCTTTTGCAGCTCTCAGAGCATCAACACTTGCTCAGGTATATTCAACTGCCGAATACTGCAGTCCAGTATGGCTAAATAGCAAAAAAAGATCGGCATTCAAATAATTGACACAATGAGAACAATATCTGGAACTATGAAATCCAGACCTACGGACTGGCTGCCTGTACTCTCTAACATCCCCCACCAAATCTCCGAAGACAAGCGGCTTTAAAAAAGGAATGTCAGAAATGCTAAGGATATCCACACCTTCCAATTCATCACGACTACACACATAAAATTCCAAATAGACTAAAATCCAGGGGCGGATCCAGGGTGGGGGGGGGACTAGGGGCCCCCAAAATTATCTAGGTCCACTCCCGACATTGTAATTTTGGAGATTTTTTTTTTTAGCTCTATTAATCCGAGGACCGAGGAGAATATAAAGACTACCCCTTGCCCGACTCAAGGACCCCCCCCCCCCACAAACCAAAATCCACTCAAGCCAAGCCCCTCCCAAACCAAAATCCTGGAACCATACCTGCTAAAATCTAAGTATTCAACGTGGAAGTTTGGTCAAGTGCTGGTCCAAAGTAACTTCAACATAGGCGAAGAGAGGACCAATTCCAACATGCGCTAATCCAAGACCCTACAAGACAGCCTCCTGGATTCAATCTTCCTGGGAAAACCTGGACGGCACTAAATCGAGTGAGAACAAGCCACGGTAGATGCAACTACTGGATGTACAAGTGGGGAATGATAGAGAACCCTTCTTGTGACTGCAATAACTACCAGAAAACCATTCACCACATCGCCATGGAATGCCCTCTTAGGAGATTCAGAGGTACAATGCATTAGATTCATGAAGCAACCACAGAAGCAATTGAATGGCTGCAATAGTTGGAAATCAGTATGTAGTAACATCCATATTTAGTTCTATTTATTGTAATTCAATGTAGTTACTGTTTTTTTTTTCTTTTTTTCAGCCATACTAAATAAATACTCGTAAATGTGATGTTAATTCCAAAACATGGCTTTTGTATAAAGCGACAGTAATGGCTTAGATATTAACTTGTTCTGTACCAAAATTCAACTGTTACTCTACGTTTCTCGTGTTTTGGACAAACTTCCAACGCCAGTACAAATGGGGACAGGTCCTAGCGAACCGATGTTCTGGCGTTGGCAGTGCCCTGTATTGGAAGCGGGTTACAGCGGACACGCAACGCACGCCAAAAGGTTGGCATTCCGCAGCCTTACCAAGAGAGTCGAGTCCACTAGTGAGCTTTATGACGCTACACCTAGATATCCTTGGACTCAAGTGTCGTATGCCAAAACGGTCACTGGCAGCTCAAATAGTACTTACTTTTCTTTTTTGTGCATGTTTCGCATAATATGGAAGTGATGTATCATTTTTATATGTGACTTGAGACTAAATTGTGGTGCAAAGCTTACCATTACTGCATGATGCATGTCCTGACAAAGCTTTGCTAAATCAAACAGGAGAAATTGTGGAGAGAGCGAATTTAACTCAACAGCTGCAAATTTATAAACTACAAATAAACATTTGTAGATAGACATTGTAGTTGGACCTTCAACTATCATTGCACGTTTGAAGCGCAACGTAAACCGAGAAGATGGATCAAATATTAAAAATATTTCAACCTTCACTAGTCTTTAACAACGCTAGCTGCATACCGTAACCATTCCTGATACATCATTTCAGGGGTCAGAAGAAAAATTAGCTTTTCAACGGTAATTTTTATTATTAATAATCGCGATTAATATTAAAGTTGTACGAAATGACGGGACTGTGGCAGTCAAAGACTCGTATATAAACTCCAAGCACTGACCCCTTGCAAAAGCGTCAAGGACTTGATCAAGCGGATGGGCTGGAATAATTAGAGAGAACGACGGCGATATTTCAGCACGAATTACTGTTTAAGATGCAGTTCTTTACGTTTCTCAAAAACAAAATAAATAAAATCACAGAAACCATGCACTGTACTGACATATGCATGTATTATTCCTTCACTCGTGGCATTGCATGTTGGAATGAGAAGGGCTGAATCTACTTTTTCCTGCAAAGCACCAACTGTCACCATTTTTTTGAATTGCAGAATAAAGATGTAAAAATTATTGATACAGTAAACAATAGAATCCACAAATTTTACTTGAATAGAATGACTAAAAACTAAGTCAGCGTTCCCAGGCAGGTAATCTCAACGACGAAGATTAAAATCGAACGATAAGGGTTGCGGATTTCCAGTTCCGTAATAGGATTAAAATTAACGTGTAACAACACAGATTGTCAATAGGGGAGCGTCCATAAACTGCGTAGCTCCATTTTGGCCTCCTGTGAACTCCCCTCCCTCCCCGCCATGCAGCCCGCCGCGGCTTTTGCCTCTACCCCCCCCCCCTCCCTCCCACGTGGCACGCAGCTTTTTTCACTGTTGATCCAGAAGACATTTTGTATTGTTTTCTCTTTTCAGACTATCGTAAATTACTTACGGAAATAATGACGTAAATAAATATTCACATGCTGTTGGGTGTTCTACACCTTTTTTAACCGTGACAAATAATATGAATGACAAGCTAGGTGGCTTGGCTCGGAACCTCCCCCCACGTTGCTCAGCATAGCTGTTGTTGTTGTTGTTGTTGTTGTTGTGGTTTAAGGGCGCGTCGACGGCGAGGTCATTAGCGCCCTCTCAGCATAGCCTTCCAGCGAAGGCTTCCTCCTCCCCATAACAACGGCTTTGTGTCACAAAAATCTACCAACGATCGTACGGAGAAGAAACACAGAGAACGCCGGTACATGTAGTAGCTGGTCATTTTTAACGTGCCAGACACCTGACAGACGGTCTGCGAATGCGGCGCGCTAAACGGGGAAGAAAGAATCCTCCCGACGTGTCACAAGAACAAATCGAATATTTCATGCTTCATACGTTAGGCGCTTACTGTGAAGCCATCAGAGAAATATTCCCTAGTATGAACCCCGAAACCGAGTTACCGATTCCACAGTGGGGTGATGTCACATGGAAATCACGGAAAGCAAATTTGTGACATTACGAAATCCATATTCGATTTGGACTACACGAGGTTGTCCCCTCTAGTTGAATGCATAGATCAAGTTTCTGTGCCGACGTAATCACATGTACCAACTTCTCGTAACACGACTTGTTAAATCTCAGATCTGGCATTCGAAAGAACGCAGGTTCGATCCCGTGGTTTTCCATAGTTTTCCGAAATCAGGTGACTGCTGGGATTATTTCATTAAAAGGCCATAGCTGAAGTCCTTCCCATTATTTGCCCCCAATTCTCTCCCATATCTAATGAACTCGATGTTAATAAGGAATAAAATACTAATACAAAACCAAATTTTTCTGCATAGGCTGTGTTGAGTAACAAACGACATTGTGCTTAACTAACCAGGAGTCGAATCAGTGTTCTCCAAAATATCGGATCCGAACGTTTAATTTGACGCATCAGGATTGGATAGCGGAACAAACCATTTTTGAGCACTTTCCAGGACAGAATATATCGTATGATTCTATGAAGCAAATGCTCCTTGTTAAAACTACCTGAACTTCAGATCAAATTTATGTGTTGAGCAAAAATGTCGCGTCCAAGGTAATCCTGATAAATATTAAATGTCACATAAAAGAGCAGCATTCTAGCCGAGGACGATGAGGATTCAGTTAAAATGTTGTTAGCCTGAAATGCAGGTGATGGATTTATAGGCACTAACGAATGCAAGAAGCCAAATTTTCAGTTATTAATGAAAGCGGCCAAGAGTGTGTGGGATTATAAATGTGCCTGACGAAGGATAACGGTCGGACACAAGGTTCGAAAGGAAAGCAGAAACTATTGAAGTTGAAGGACAGCAATTAAGCACCTACTAGACTACGTCTTTCACGAGCCCGTACTGTTTCCTGCAGATTATGAATCAGTTACTTTTAGGAGGAAAAAAACTAGTAAAAGGTAGGTTTTTTCTTTGCAAATAGCGTTAATTGGTACTCACGCAACAGTCAAATTTGAGACAGGAGTACATGTGTCTCGTATCTGTTCGCAGTTCTTTTGTGGTACCATTACCAATTAATTGCGATGGTGCTTTATGCCCGGTAGCAATTTCCCTAAACATTTCTACTTATGTATTTCACAAATTTTTACTTTAAATTCTTTTAATGTCTGAGGTGAACTGTTCAGAAGCTCCCTGAGTAATTTATTCAAGCCTCCTACTGTCTTATGCCTTAATTAAAGTGTTGGTTAATGGTCACTATCATCTCTTCTGTTCCTCACACTACTATTACTTAGACCAGAATCCACCCAAAGCTTCATCTACTATATTGTGAGATCTTTAATACTTAAAAATTTCAAATTTTGAAGAAGTCACACGATCATGATTTTTATTTCCCTAGAAAAGCCGCAACTTGATTATTGAAAAAGTTGTCAAGGGTGAGGTCATGTTTATTCCAGGCATAGTTCTCAGACCACTGAGGTGGCGATCTTTTTCAAACCAAAACGGTTCCCTGGCATGTAGGCATTTGCCATGACAGCAAGTACCAAGAGAAGACTCTGGACAAAGTAGGCATTTACCTAACTGATTCTGACTGCCAACTCGGAACTATTCTAGACCCATACCCAAAACACTCAAGGATAAATACCTAGTCAAATGTATACCTTATTTACACTTGGAACTCTCTTCGACAGCCTCCTGTCTTCAAATACTCTCAACCCAGCTTCCCTATCACGCCTGTTAGTGACTGTCCTACGGTAATATACCCCATCCCGCCCCGCCCAGAATTCCCGTATTTGGCCGCATAGGGGGCGTCCATTAAAGACGTGAGATTAAATCGGGGGGGGGGTTCCGCCGAAATCTCACGAAACCTCACCCAGGGGGAGGGAGGGGGGGATCAACGTAAATCTCACGTGAGGTTTTGAAATTATTGCAGCATGGTAGAGCAAGAAAAGTCTACAAATGACGCAAAACTCGACTTTAGGGGGGAGGGGGCAGTATTTGGTACAAAAACCGACCTTATGGGGGATATAACTGCCCTTGGAAGCATGAGACCTTAAAAAAAAAAATTACAAAAGTTAGTAGTCCTGTTGAAACGTCTATATTTTGTACATCTAAGGCAGTTAATACTGTTTAACACCTTTCTTGTTTTTCTGTTCTCTTGCTGCTGTCATCTACATTAAGGATATAGAGTTGATAGTCACATGAGAAACTCAAAAGAAATACAGATACAGTACACTCATAGTGTTTCAAAAAGGTGCATGCTATTACCAGTAAGAACTAAAAGTTTCACTCAATATGGTTAGAAATGGGCTTGGCATTAGGGAGAACTGTGGTTCGATTCCCGGTACGGTCATCCATATTTCGGCTTTCCATATGACTCCATGGTCGTAATGGGGCGTCCATTAATGACGCGAGGTGAAATGGGAGGGGGGGGGGGAGGGGTCCGGCGAAATCTCACGAAACCTCACCAAAGGGGAGGGGGAGGGGTTAACGGAAATCTCACGTGAAGTTTTGAAATGTTTGCAGCATGGTAGAGCTAAAAAAAAGGTCTACAAATGACGAGAAACTCGACTTTAGGGGGGGGGGGGGGTATTTGGTCCAAAAACCGCCCTTGGAATCATAAGACCAAAAGAAAAAAGGTCTACAAAAGTTGAGAGGTCGATTAGAACGGGGGGAGAACCCCTAACGGAATAGTTGTTTTTCCTCTCTCGGCTTTTAATCTCGTTGTCGACCAATTGTAAAGCCAAACTGAAGAAACGCCACCGTTACGATAGATATGCAGAGATTGAATTACCATCACAGTAATAATTTTCGAACAGATCTTAATTCCAAACCAGACACTGTCAAACAACGAAAGCAGTCGACACAATCACATATAGGTGAAAAATACTGGCTAATGGGGCACCTGAAACGACTTACAAGTATTACATATGTGCTTTTCCTGAAAAACGATAAGCATCAAAGGTTCCTTTTTTTGGCTTTACGCCTCGTCGACGTCATGGTCATTAGAGGCGAGAGAGGACTGGGGGCAAGGAGCGGAAAGGAATTCGGCCATGGCTATATGAAGGAAGCATCCCGGCATTTGCCTGGAGTGATTTGGGGAAACCATGAAAACCCAAATATGGATGCCCGGACGGGTATTCGAACCCCCGTCCTCACGAATGCGAGGCCACAGCGTTGGCGCTCACCCACCACGCTCGGTAAAATAGGTTCTTAAAACTTACAAACTAGTGCACAATTTGTCCCTGAATCTAGAAATAGTAGAAGGAAAAATAAAATAATGATCAGAAAGAATTACTGAACCGTATAATCACAGCAATCAGTATAGGAGAAGCAGCCCTTCGATGATAATTTACTAATTATTTTTTGCTTGGGCTTTACGCCTCGTCGACGGCGTTGTCATTAGAAGCGGGATGGGATGGGGACAAGGAACGGGAAGGAATTCGGCCATGGCCTTTTGAAGGAAGCATCCCGGCATTCGCCTGGAGTGATTTGGGGAAACCATGGAAAACCCAAATCTGGATGTCCGGACGGGGATTCGAACCCGCGTCCTCCCGAATGCGAGGCCAGAACGTTAACCGCTCACCCACCACGCTATGTGATATTTTACTAACATGGTCGGTCGGTCTACGTCGTGGTTTCACTTGGCCACAAAAATCTTAACGCGTAGGACGACCTACAGCTTTGCGTGAAATCCTAACTACGAGTGTTCCGGGCGAACTTCATATGCAAAACAAGTTTTGCCAAAGGTGAAGGTCGGTTTGCGGACTGCCGGAATTTGAATTGGGGACCTTCAGATCGCAAGTGGTCACAAAAATTGTGAGATGACTGGTGATCAGGATGCTCTTCACCCCTAACCACGCCCGTAAGCGAACAGTCACTACGGCCGCCAATCCTCAATTAGATGTAACAACTATTGTGAAAAAGTATAATTTTATGATGTCAACATTTTTTCCCTTTTACAGGTTTTCGACGTTTTTCTATTTCTTGGGTACGAAACGTTTTCGAATAGTGCCATACTATTAGATAAGTAAATCCATTTCTGAGAATTACTGTTAGAGTATCTGCCAAGCAGTAATGTAAAGCGATTATTGAAAATGAAATCGGACAAGCCAACTCGGGAAATTTTTCATACACTTACAACAGAAATTACGAAACTGTGGAAGAATTCTATCCAGATTCTTTATAAATCCGCAACAGTACAGAGACATTAATGCAACATGGAATTATAAATCGCCCATTTCCAACGTCTGATTCGAAACTGGCTATCGTGTGGGGATGTGGCAGTATTAAGAGCAGGATGCGCAAGAGGTCCTATTGTCATTTCATAAATGTACACACTTTGACAATAAATTTGGCCGCCGCTGAAAAATTCTATCACTCTTATTTGGCACAATACTGGCTTGCCAGTGTTGCATTACTGTTTCCTGGGATGACATTGATGTCAGATTGTGCAAAATAAGAGGGATAGAATTTTTCAGCGGCGGCCAAATTTATTGTCAAAGTGTGTACGTCGTAACTTAGGGGGTTTGTAGCCTTGACGAAATTATCAACATTTTCGCAGAACCGATGTTTTCGAGTTACGATGTGTGGAGAAATATATATATATAACTAACATCGGCAAACGATTTATACAAATGATTTTCTTGGGGGAAAATCCTGCGTGCGTTATTTTCCCGATTCGGTCTACATAGGAGACGCCTATTATCTTGAGATTCCATAACGTAACGATTAAAACAGGATGTATCAATGTTTATAATTTTTTATGACTTAACGTTTCGTCGACATCTAGGTCATTAGAGGCGGGAAGGATGGGGGTAGGAACGTGAAGGAATTCGTTCATGAACTTTTAAAAGGAACCGGTCGCTTGGATTAATTTCAGTAAGTCGTGCAATACCGAAATCTAGAAATGTTTATGGTAAGATAGTAGATACGTAAATGCTTGATACTGGTGCAGATCCTCCCCCAAATCCTATTTCCTTGCAGTGGATTTACGCTGTATTAAGGCATAGGCTTACCTTAACTGAGAAGCCTTTAAATTTTACGTACAATTTATTCTTACGCAGATAATATTTATTTATACAATCGTTCATCTGACAGAATATAATTTTAAACGTTCATTTGTGGATGAAATTAATGAAAAATAAACAAAACCGAGATAAGTTTTTATTTATCAATTCCAACCTTACCACAATTCCTGGTACGCGGTACTTCAAATCTTGTCTCGTTTTTTAATCATCACACACTAAGAAATGTTTATATTCCTTAATTTCTGATTTTAACTGTCCACAGTCCAGTAGTGTACTGGGATTGTCATTTATTGGCAGCACACAGTGACGTCACAAATATAACGGTGCTTGTATCAGATTCGTTCAAAGTAGGGTTGTTGCGGATGTCATCTTTGCGGATGCGAATGCGGATGTTCAGTGTTTGACATCCGCGGATGCGGATGTTTTGCGGAAGCGGACGTGGAAAAAATAATTTAAAATTATTTAGATTTTAATATTTTATCAAAAATAAATTTAAAATAATCTTTTTCATAAGTAAATTCTATTTCCATATAATACTGCCATATTGATTTATTTTTGCCTCATCTTTCAACAACAAAAAATGAGGGATGATTTCACAAGTGAATTAAATTATTTACATAATTTCGCACGCTTCTAAAAATCATTCTCAGATGAACTTTGCGGAGTTCAAACGTCAAGCACAAGGCCACGCCACCGCGCATCTCTGCGCTCGCTTTTATTTTATTTATTTATTTTGTCTTATAACTATGCGCCTCGTCGACGTAGAGATCATTAGAAGCTTGAAAAGATCGGGGCTAGGAAAGGGACGGAATTCGGCCATGGTATTTTAAAGGAAGCATTCGCCTGGAGTGATTTGGGGAAGCCATGGGAAACCCAAATCTGATTCCCGGACGGGGATTCGAACCGGCATCCTCCCGAAAGCGAGGCCTGGCCGTTACCACTCACACGCTACGCTCAGTTCCGTACTTGCCACCCACCTTCCCACCACGCATTCACAGTACAACTTGTAGGACCTACGAGATCCAATTTTCGATAAAAGAACTCTTGATGGGCCGTGAAAGCGGTTACAGGTTTCTTTCGATTCACTCAATACTTTTTTTTAACAAAAAATAATAAGCGTATTATACATTTTAATTTAAATACAGACTGCAAAGATTCTGTAAAATAATAATAATAGTTTCAAGTGATCTAGAAATTCCACTCACAGAGTTCCTTATCAGCCTCGCAGCGCACCTCTATCGTTGTCAACTATTGTTAAAAGGAGACCTAAAGATTAACGTGAAATTCGAACCACGGAGCGTCCCAGCATCAACATTTCAAAGCTTTGCCAGAGATGACTGTCAATTTTAAGACCCATGAAAATTTCAACTGAGACAGGGATTTGAACAAGGGACTTCCAGTACCCCTATCGTACGCCGTATCCATCTGAGTCAAGAGGCAAATCTTGATGTAATGACAAATAAATATTCAACCATAGTAAAATCAACATACTTTTTTCTATATCATTTATTTTTGGTATCCCAAAACACAAATGTACTTTTATACGATTGAATACATATTTTTCAGTACTTCTAAATTCAGATGCTTGCGGCGTGCGATTTGGGAATGGAAGGTCCCCGGTTCAAAATCCGGGTGTCGGATACAATTTTTACAGGCCTTAAAATCGACCTTCAAGTCTGCTAAAGCTTTGATTTGTCAATACAAACATGCTAGGACTCTACCTACATTTTACGAAAATCTGATGAACCTAAAGTAAGGCTGAATAAATGGCACTTTTCTAAAGGAATCAGTAACGCTAAAACAACATTTAGTTGTAAAGGACCAGAAATTTCTAAACTCTTTGTATACGCTTCTCCATATCGTCCAGCCCGATACCAACCCGCACCGTCAAATATTAAACCAAACTAATGACAGCCGACGCATGGTGCTGTGTCGTTTGAACTCACTTCAATTAAGTGAGCGACAACAATAAGAAAAGTGTCGGTCAGTGACAGTGCGGGCTCGGTGTAATCTATTGTAGCCCGACCTTTACATGCAAGAACTAACTTTTAAATTCATCGCTTAGGTAATAACACCGTTTAGTTCATTGCAAGATCGTCAGAAAACAATCACTTTTTTGTCAGCTAAGCGACGATGGGCAGAATCTCGAATAAAGATAAAAAATAATATATATTGCAATGTAAGCAAAACATCCGCTATACGTCCGCATTAAAAATTGCGGATGCGAAAGCGGATGTACGATTTCATGCGAAAGTTTCGCACTTGCGGATGCGGATATCCGTTACATCCCTAGTTCAAAGGTATCTACTATCGTACATTATAATTACCAAATTAAATCGGCAGACAATTGAATAAGCAGATGTCTGCACGGAAACAAATATTACAAGTAGTATTCATTTCGTAGATTTCTGAATCAGAAATATTTCCTTACTACATTTAAAAATTAAACTAAGCATGCGAGAATTAAAAAAACAGGCATGTTTGGCTTTCTTTACACGCGTTCCTATGACTTCAGAATCAGTCTAAAGGATACTAGGCAAGTAGGAACCAAATTCTATCAGAATATCGAGCTTAAGACCAAAAAAAGACAGACAACTTTTTTCAGCAGCGTTTGTATTACGAGCATGGTATTAACTACATACACGCAGAGATCATATTAAGGCTGGTCGTCCAATGCAAGCGTATTTGAGCGTCCAGCAACTATAGCAGACTTTTGAGTCGGGTGCCTATGATTGTTGGAGCAGTTCTCGCCGCTAACAGGTCTGCCGGTTATTTGGTACGAATATTTTAAGAGTTTCAATATTTTGTGGATGCAGAGAACATCATGTACTTTTTGGAAAATCCCTGCATGACCAGTGGCGTAGCTAGGTCAACAAGGGCCCCAGTGCAAAAAATTTATTTTGGGCTCTCAGGCCAGATGGGCGACCTTTTTTTTTTGCTTTGTGTTGCTGGTACGGGCCCCCTGAGCTGAGGATGGGGTCCTTGAGTTGTGCTTAGAGGCCCCCTGAGCAATGGTTGGGGGCCTCCCTGAGCAGTGAGAGGGCCCTTAGTGAGGGACTTCTTGTGTCTCAGGGGGGGCCCTTAGACGGCTGTAGAGCTTTAAAAATAAAGGTGCACTTTGGGGCTCCCAGAGGTACGCCTTGGGGCCCCCAGAGGTATGCGTGGGGGCCCCCTGAGCGTAGGGGCCCCGGTGCACTGCACCGCCTAGCCCCATAGTAGCTACGCCCCTGTGCATGACGACGCGTCGGGTTAATTCAATATTAGCAAAAAAGAATTCTTCATAATAGGAGAATTCCGCCACCTACACGGTAACTTGGAGAAGGATCCACAGAAATTACCCGATTGTTACAGATTAAGCCAGAAGACATTTCAGTACATTTCCAATGCCATAAAGCCTTCAGTTACAAAAGAATATAATTTCTAAGAAACAACAACTTCTGCGGAACGTCTGTGACTAAGGTGAGATAGTAAATACTTATGTCATAAAATCTGTTTTCTACTGATTCAAAAACATAGGTAAGTCATTTAAAAAATCAAAATATTCCAGAACATTTACAAAACACAAAACAAGGTGAAATTATAAAATACCAAGTTAAAAAAACGCACAAAATAAAAAAAAAATCAACGTAAATTATTTCTTAAATTAATCAGGAGCGTGGTGGATGAGCGGTAACGCTCTGGCCTCTCATTCGGGAGTACGCAGATTCGAATCCCCGTACGGACATCCAGGTTTGGGTTTTTCATAGTTTCCCCAAATCACTCCTTCCCGTTCCTTGTCCCCAGTCCCTTCCCGCCTCTAATGACATCGACTTCGAAGAGGCGTAAAGCCAGAAGCAAAAAAATAATTTCTTGAAGTTATTTTTACTAACAAAAGAGAAACAAAACTGTTTACATTCTTTATAAAAAGTACTAGAGCAACACCATGTTTTTTACGTCGCATTACAAAGTTTACAAAAAATTTCATTGGGGAAGGGGGAAACTGCGTTCCTAATCTGTTGTTGAGGGTTTCAGACTGAACTGGAGTGTTTTTTTTTTTTTTTTCCTTATTGCTTTACGCCTCGTCGACGGCTAAGATCATTAGGGGTGGGATGGGACTTGGGACAAGGAACGGAAAGGAAGTCGGCCATGGCCTTTTTGAAGGAAGCACCCCAGCATTCACCTGGTGTGATTTGAGGAAACCATGGAAAACCCAAATCTGGATGCTCGGACGGGGATTCAAACCCGCGTCCTCGCGAATGCGAGGCCAGAACGTTAACCGTTCTCCTACAACACTCGGTCTGGAGTGTTTCGTTGAACGGACGAGAACGATGAATACAGAGACGATGCATGTGGAGATTTGAACATATATTTTATTTATTTTTTAAATGAAGTTTTTCACCCGCTAGATGATAAACCGTATGGATACCTACATGGACTGATAAAAACAAAATCAGTATGTGTATAAGAATATTAAATTTAAAATAAATCTCGCTATGTTGTTAAGCAAAGATGACGCTAATTTTCCAGTAGCTTATGTAGCGGCAAAGATACTTTTAAGTAGCGAGCAGAGTTGATTTGCGACAAAAGAATATCCTTATCCCACATTCCAATATCCGTACGATTGTATGTACTAGACGAACGACCGGTATAGAGAATAAACTCCAAAACTGAGACAAAATGCAGACCAGTGAAAGGAAATTGAAGTGTGAAGACTAAAATCTTCACGTCTGGTTAGATGCCGTTCTAGCGAAATTCCTATGTAAACACATATTGAGGGATCTGTATGCGTATACAACAAAATTAACACCTCGTCATTGAAGCAAACCCACGTCGGGACCAGTTGCATACATTTCTCTCAAACTGCACAGAAAACGCAAAATGAGTTAAATTTGACCAAGAAAAGGACACTAAAAAGTGAGTTTGTAGCACTTCCACTGCGATGGTCAAGAATCAGACTCGCCAGTGTGGCATACGTTAACCACTAAGACGCGGAAAGTGACCGAAAGCTTGTCGGAACAATAGTTAATATGAATATTCAGCTGCAGCGGAAGATCATAAGATCCGTACTGAACAGACCAGCTTGGGAGAAAGAGTAAAAAATTTATCCCGGTGTAGATGTCCTAAAAAATATGAACTAAAATATCTGTCTTGGAAAATTGCTACAGGTAAATATGTGGACTCGCTATATTAGTGGAATGTGGCTTCCTTACCGGAATGTTACTGTGGTAGAACTACAAACGATGCACCACATAGTTGAAGATTGTCCCTTAAGCGTGTACCCCTATCAATTCAGCTATTTCCTTAATGCGAGTGACAGTGCAACTGATTATGTGTATGAACTACACATCTTGTAACATTGTTTTTACAAAATAATTACCGGGAATACAAGAGGCACTGCTCATTAAAAGTAAACTTCAATTTTTTTTGTTTACTTATGGCTTTACGCCTCATCGACCAAGAGGTCATTAGAGGCGGGATTGGATTGGGGACAAGGAACGGGAAGGAATTTGGTCATGGCCTTTTGAAGGAAGCATTCCGGCATTCGCTAGGAGTGATTTGGGGAAACCATGAAAGTAAACTTTAACACAATCACACTTAAGGAAGAACGCGGATCAAAGGGAAGAATCGGCCAGATGCCAAGCACCTGAAGACTAAAAAACTAAGATTCGAAAAGAAATCAGAACCTACAAGATGATGTTGATCCACGAATCTATGGAGGAAATATGAAAGATCTACTATCAAAACAGTCCAAGAACTGAAAATTAACCAAAAGTAAGTTGTTACAAAAAAAAGCCACAGAAGCCATCCATAGCTTTCCATCAGAGGTGGAACAGAATTTCAAAGCAAAACAAAAAAGTATACTAGAGTAACACCACCATATGCAACTCGACTTCGTGGCGTCATGTCACCAGTACTTACTCTATACGAAGTAGGCAAAACCTGTTCTGACAACCGCAAGACTGCATAAGACATCTGAACGACCCCCCCCCCCTTGCCGAGAATCGGGGAAGCACCATTTTTTATCGACCAGTAACATAATTATATGGAAGCTAGCCATCCGTGTGATCTCGTACTATAAAAAGTCAGGCAGTATGGTACAATATCATTGAAATTGGTCACCACAGCACCGACTGACGTCTTGAACTAGGAATCATAAGGGAGTCAAGACTGGTGATGGAAAATTCCTGAACAAGTTGAGATTTGTAGACAAAATCGTACTGACCCGCAACTTGATAACACTTTAGAGATTCATTGTATAGGCAACTGCCTGTTGGACTTGGAGACACTGAGGAAATTAAGAAAAGTGTCACAGCTGTTGGATCTGAAGATTAATAGCCAGAAGGTTCTGATTCAGAAAGACATCAATATCACGTTAAGTCTCCCCCGCCTCCCCCAATGTTCAAACAGAACTTTGGCTCATCGATCATGGTGCGAAAAGGGCATTTATATTTATATTTTGCGCAAAGACAGATCATGTAGGCTCACTTTCCCGCAAAATAAAATTTTAACATTCTATGCTTTGCACATTTTTAATTTATACCCCTGGTGGTAAACAGTCGCAGGTTTTACAACCATGGTACACGAGGTCAAGACAACTATTTCCGAGTGAGAGCAAACAAATAATATGCATAACAAGATCCGTTTCAAAATCGGGTAATATTGTGCAACAAACTCCCCAAGGAAACGTAGTTTTTAAGAGACTCTGAATTTAAAAGCAAATTAAAAACTTACCTAGCTAGTTAATAAGGTCTTATATTCCATGATAGAACATTCTAGATAGGGCCTATACAGAGTTCGACGTGTCCAATTCTATACAAACTACAGGTACTGGAAATTAACGTATCTATCAAGCTGGATAACGGGAGCCAGACTTTCAAAACAAGGAGAATTCGTTTCACGCGGGCAGTTTTCAGTAATCTGGAAAATATCTTCAGAGAACAAAAAATTTCGACCAGCTATAAACGGAGAGTATCACGGCTCTTCCTGCGAAAAAGCAGCGCGCCATGGAATATGCTATGTGGGGTTTGAATTAGAGATGAAAGAACGATGAAATAAAGAATGAAATTAAGGTCTCTGACGTCGCACTGTTAAAGCAGAGTGCGAGGAACAAATTATGCTGGGCAGCTCATGTTAGGGGGCATCCATAAATTACGTGAGGTGACATAAGAGGGGGGGGGGTCCGGCGAAAACTCACCAAGGGGGAGCGGGGGGTCAACGGAAATCTCACGTGAGATTTTTTAAAAATTGGACAGGACTGTAGAGCTAAAAAAAAAGTCTCAAAAAGTTGCAAAGACGATCTGTAGGGGGGGGGGTCTCACGGAACCAGATCTCACCACGGGGGGGGGGGGGGGTCCGAAAATCCGGAAAAACACCTCACGTAATTTATGGAAGTCCCCTTACCACGTATTTGGGCACAACTTCTGCAATGGCGACAGACCTCCTTTTTTTACTTATTGCATTACGCCTCGTCGATGGCCACGGTCATTAGAGGCGGGATGGGACTGGGGACAAGGAACGGGAAGGAATTCGGCCATGGCCTTTTTGAAGGAAGCATCCCGGCATTCGCCTGGAGTGATATGGGGAAACCATGGAAAACCCAAATCTGGATGCCCGGACGGGGATTCCAACCAACGTCCTCCCGAATGCGAGGCCAGAACGTTAACCGTTCACCCACCACGCTCGATATGGCGACAGAAATATAGTATGAGGCATTGGGGTTTATATTGCAAGAAAAGTCCAGAACAGGTCAAAGAATATACCTGCGGCTAACGTCTCCCCTTGAATGTGTTCAGATTCCGAAATGCAAATTAAATTGATCCGGAAAACCCAGTAATTGATCGACTTTGATCTTCCAAGCATTAACCATCCGCTGTCTGCCTACTGAATAATTTTAACTCTCCTTTTATATTCGCAGATAACACAGCGTAGTTCAGCCTTAACGCGCGCTTTTTCTAGACATGGCATATAAAGATATGATCCTCCAAAGTTTAGGCTTACTAGAACTCCATTTATTCCAAGTGTATGGTATCCTAGTGCCCGAACACTGTCAAAATAGTTTCAGCATCAGAACAACATATCTGCACCCAATAAAAAGACCTAGTTCGCTTAGCATTCAAAAACGCCAACGCTATAGTAGGTAAAACATGAAAAATAGATAGACGATGGAAAATCTCACTTTACGAAAAATCTCTGATCAACCGAGGCTGCGGCACACAAAAAAATCCTTCCACACTTCAATAAAAATCCATGTGCAAAGTGAAGCAATTTCCGAAACATACAACAGATGGATTTCAAAGCAGCAAAACGAAGAGAGCTGGTGATAATTGCAAACACAAGGCGAAATATAACATTTTTCAATTGTTTTCACTTTATGACTTCGACCAACTACGGAGCATGGGAAATAACCTCAAGCCGTCTTTTCCACCTATATTTATTTTACCAAATTTATTTGTATCTGAAGCACAGACTAACTTTATGAATTACTATAATTTAAACAGATTTTTTTTCTCACTTTTTCTATCGCCAAACATTTGGTACCGCCAGCGACGAAAATTTACTATGTTCTGCGATACTTCCTTTGATTTATGTCTCTTGCACCCACCATAATGGGTAACCACGGTTTTTTCAACTCTTCTACGGCTCGATTAGGTCATTCAACGTACCACGAAAATAAGTACGGAATGAAGTCGATGTTTCCTCACTAAGCTGCATCATCAATAATTAAAAGCTTGTTATTACAACAAAAAGGTAATGAAATGGGTAATAACCAATAGTAAACAACATCTCGAGTGAGCTAATAAGTAAGGTCAATGACCCTGCCACATTCCTCACATTCCGTCATGGTTGCGCTCAACGGTACACTAACCGCAGAGGTTACATCGGTGATAACTTGGTCGCAAACATAAAAAAAGATGCCAATATCACTAAAAAACATTTGACTTCCAAACATATAAACAGGATGAATGTCAAAACAATAATTCTCTCGGAAAGTGCGCGTCGGCATTGACGCTGCAAACCTCCTAGCGTTACCAAGTATATTTTGTGGAAAAGACAGCATGGACAATTTCAATTTATACATATACACCAGCGCAAAACACGGTGATAGATGATTAAAACTGTATTTAAGTTACCAGATGATTTTAAAAATTGGTATCTCCCATCAGTTAACTATGGTGTCAACTATATGAATGTCCGTGAAGTTATCAAAGGTTTTCTATGAGGGCTATGGGAGGTACAAAGACTATAAATCAGGAAACAGGAACCTACATGACGGTTTCCATGTGTGAAACAACCCGTACGTTCAACTAACGGTCGAATACGATATGTTATGAACATTAAATATGTATCCTAGTTACTTCGACCCACCAACTCTAGCATCAAAACGTAAAATATGCCAAAAAGAGTTTACAGCAGTTATCTATCTGGATAACCAGTTAACCAAAAGGGAAAAAATTTAATTTTAGGGTAGGCAACAAGCTGTCACTGAACTGTAACAGACAGCAGCAATCAGCAAGGATAATTTGTAATTTGCTTATACATACAACAGAATTTTCGAGACGGCAATTTAATTTTTTAATAAAATATTGAACAGATCAGAAAAGCCTTCTTGAGCTGCAAGTACAAATAAAACATATCAGTAACACACGTAATACTGAATGATGCACAACCGTACAATAAAACGCCTTTAAATAACAAAAAAAAGTTCTATCAAAAATAAAAACAGCAATCCAAATGCTACAGTGAACAGACGTCTTTTGCACATTTTAGTTGCGGAATACAGACGTGATAAACTTCTTACTCTTTCCGGACTAACAAAGTTAGAATATTCTAATAGCTAGTCTTAAAATTCAATTTTTAAAAGAATCTGTCTGGAATTAATTACTACAAACGCACAAGGTCAAAAATGGACAAGTTTCCGAGTTTATTTATACAGGATATTTTAATATACCTTGTGAAAAACGTCTCATGAAGTACCTCCTCTGAAACTAGTCATCAAGAATTAAATATAGTTCTTCAGATAATGAGAAGACCGGTGAAATGGAAATCCAGCGCTCCTTGACCATTCAGTTTAGAACGGGATAAATAACAAATAAATTAATTTTCTATGAAAAGTACTAACACTTACCCAAAGGCAGCAATATATTCAACAGTATCTGCCTATTTAACGGTTTCAAAATATGAAAAACATGGTTCGCGCGTTAATGTCCACGGAACACTTCACCCCTTAACAGATACCTCAACCAACAACTTTCAAACTGTCAACATTGCGTTTCTGTCTGAAGATACTCCACTTTACAAAACCTCGAGCTTCGACGCGAAAGACTTACCATCCATCCCACTAAGAATTTCGATCCTATGGCAGAAGATAAATGTACGACAGCAAAGACTAATATACCAAATGTTACTCCTAGCACCAGAAGTTATCAATTAAACTGCGCACTAATGAAATATTTTGTATTTGATAGCTTACGCGAAATCAAAGAAACATAACTAGAAATATTTTCCGTCCTGATATTTTACAATTAAGAAGCCACAAAGAATTTTAGTTTCGTCGACCTTACATTGGAAATATTGCTATTAAATTTCATTCCAAATTTTTGTTATTTCGCGAAATTCGATCCGATACATATTGGTAGCTGCTACATAACAGGCGCGAAATTTGAACTTGTTTGTCTTTAATTATTTAGTTTGTCAGTGTTACAGATTATAGTTGCGTAATTCCGTTTAAAATTATTGGTAATAAGATTGCTAAGTATTTCAAGTGCCCCTCTTTTCATTTGAAGCGTAAACGAACTGTACATTACTATATTGTCAGGAATAATATGTTATTGTTCATATCGCCACCTTAAAATAGGAATCTGGCGTGACTAGGAGGCATGACAGGGAGTAGTCATATAACATACGAAAACACATTTTAGAAATATTCTGTAATCTAGCTGAAGTTTTTTACTATGGTGATCACAAAATACTCCTGGATAAGTTAGAGCTATATTTTGGTTTTAATTGAATTCAGCAAATATAAAACAAAATGGTTTCCATACATAAATACAGATGATATTTTAATGTCACAAAGGGAAACTCTAAAATATAGTATCCTTCAGGCACCATTTTTTGGTATTCTGCTATTCTTAATACTCATTAGGAATAATAATTCCTACACAACAAAGACAGAGTTGAAAATCTGGTGAAATTTACAGATGATAAAAATCAAACACACAGGAAAAGATGTTAAGAATAGAGATGAGTACCACCCGTTACTGCAGCAGAAGGTGTCATGATATAGGAATGCAGAAAGCTATGAAACTATAAATTAATTTTTTTGAGCAGCCATTATTCAGGAAGGAGACCATTTCTATGGCTGCATAAGTGATGAAGAAGGGTCCTGTTTGAAACTTTTAATTCATTATACAGTGAATTTATATACTGCTGTGGCATTGCACCTTCTGTTACAGTAAATGATGGAGATCATACTTAGCATCATTAAGTATGTAGGCAATACTTTGTCATCAGCAAAATTCACTGGATTTCAATGCACCTTCTGTAATGGCCTTCCTCTCTAACCCTATTATGCTAGCCAGAACATTTTTCTTCTCAGATTTACCAAAATATAGAAAATAATAATCTGAAAAAATAAACACAAGTAACTGTATACACAAATGCACTGCACAATTCCTTTAAGTTGCCAGGAAGATGACTCAAATAGTAGCAATTTTATTTTGTCTGGATGGCTGAGGAAAACAATCAGTGGAAGTACTTTTTCATTAATAATTGTGATGGAGTTTATGCACCAGTGGAAATTTTCCTATGAATCTACTACTATTGCATTACATTTTTTTAAAAATTCTTTCGCTGTCTGAGGAAAAATTGTTCAGCAATTCCCTTGATAATTTATTTCTGTCTCTATCTTCCTTAACAATAAATGATAACTCTCCTACTCACTTATGCCTTCTCTTCCACATATTATCAATTCTTTGTCCAGTATCTATTGAGGTTTCATCACAAATTCACAACTTATGTACAACTAGCACTCACTTCATCCACCTCCTGTCTTCAAGTGAGTCACAATCAAGCTCCTTCATTATATCAGTTACAGTGTTCTAAGGTAACTTCCATAAATAATTCTAGCTGTCCTTTGCCCTGCCTCCAGTTGCCGTATTTGGCACCAATAATGTAGGTCCACCCACCAGGTAATCACACTAAACTGGTAAAACGGGCATAGTTTCAAATCCCTGGCCATCCTGTTTGAGGTTTTAGGTGGTTTTCACCTAGGTGAATGCTGGGACAGTTCCTAATTTTCATCTCATAAAATACGCATTTTACAAACAAAAATACAGTTTTACCGCAAGAAATACAGGATTCTGTATCTGTTGGAAGATTTAGAGAAAAAGTGGGTTCATGGCTGGGAAGCTGTGTGGCTTTGTAAAAATTATTATATTGTAGTATTTTTTGTTTGTTTTGTTTTTGTTATTATATAGTGTACATATAATTTTGTTAAATTTATTTGCCACAGGCTATTTGTGAATAATTTGGTGAATAAATAATATAGAACACTAGTTACATGTCTCACATATGGATGGCAACACATCCACTTCCCCATCAATAATGTGACAAGCCTAACAAGCAGGTAGTATATGGGTCCTTGCTTTCAAAATAAGTACAGCCTTGGAACCTGGACCACCTGCGAAAGTGGAAAAATTTAAAAGATAATGATAATGAATGTAGGTCCCATACTACGGCACCATACATGTATGACACCCTTACAATAGTTTTATATCCCAGATCCTTCATTTCCTGGTTCAGTTGCTCATCACCCTGTCCAATAAAAGTTGAATTTTGAATTCTCTTCTTACTTAGTCACCAAAGTGTCCCACCCAGCTAATTAGCCACAATAATCACATTTTAAAACCTTCAAAATTCCCACTGTATCAAATAATTACACAGAACTTTACTTTGGTACTCGAGTACATATTAAGCTATTCCTTTTTGGAATTTATTATCATTCCATGTTGACCTTAACTACATATTCTATCCACATCCCTCTGTTGCTACTAAAAGCAATCTCTCATTTTTATTCTATTATACAACATTAAGTAATCTGAAACCAATATAAATTTTCACACTTTTCGCAGGTGTGATTTTGAAAAATTGCACTTACTGGCTTTTTAGGGTTTTCACTGCATTTAACTTGCTGCTAATGCCAACATTTCAGCTCCAACCTGGGTCCTTCATCAGGGCTGCTTCTAGTAATGTATCAGCTTCATTTACAGGTACATGTTAACTAAAGACTGTAAATGAAGAACAGGTGAAGGGAATCATTCATAAGAATAACACATAGCAGTGGTCCAAATATACTACCCTGAGGTACTCCTCTTTCCACTTCCAACTCTTTTGATACTGTATTTCATACTCTGAAACTTTGCTTCCTACCTCTAACAAATTTCTCCATCCAGCAAGACACATAATAATCTACTCCAATGATTTTATTCTTATTCAAAATCATTATATTGCTCACTGTATCAAATGGTTTGGAGATATCCAGCATGCTACATTATTAATCTGGATTGTCCATTTCATGTGAAGTTACTTTTACATAGACCTCTAACTGAGATAACATTTCAGCCATTATGCTGTGGCTTTTTCTGGGCAAAACTGCAGTTGGCCTATTACACAAAGATGTGGCATCACCCAGACAACCAAGAGACCAATCTTCCTTACCTTGTGTACATTGAGTTCAAATTAATTGTTCTGTAGCTCTGAAGCCTTTGCCTTCTCTAGTATGGTGGCACATTTCCAGTCTTCTAGTATGCATCAAATCTCTAGACTAAATTCAATAATATTTCTGGGTATGGTGCAATTTCATGTTCATAAATCTTTTAAAAATCTATGGTTATATTGTTTTTGTCAGCTCCTTTATGTTTTTAACATACCTATGACCCTCACAATATCCTTAGAATCTATCTTAATTTCCTGTTGTACATATTTCTGCTTACGTAGAAAAGTTCCTGCTCTCAGCAGATTTTATCTACTATTCCTACATAATAGTCCCTAATGGTCTTATTACACCAGTCACTGAATATTACAGCTCATCTCATTTATCACCATCATCATTAGAACATTTCCATTGTCATTCAGCACATCCTCTTCCATAGCTTGTGCTTATTTTCAAAGCAAGGTTCCACCTTCCAGCTTGCTAGGCCTTTCATCATTTTGATGGAGGCAAGTGAATGTTTTGCCATTTGTTTGTGAAACAAGTAACTTGGGTTCTATGTGATAAGTTTAGTTTTTTGTGAAAATTGTAGTTTATTAGTCAGGAACTGGGGACCATACTAGCGTTCGCTTACATCACTGTGAAAAATTAGCTAAAAATCACAATCAGGGTGGCTGGTATTTGGGGCCTGGGATTTGAACCTGGGCCTGTTGTGCCACCTCGATCCACTGATATGGCACTTAAACGCATGCAACCACTCAGTAGTTTATTTCATAATTTTATCTATAATGGTATGAATGACCTCTCTTCCCACAATTCCTCAACACACCCACACATATTTCTAATTGTGCTCATCACGAGCCATAATCTACACTGAAATTATAAATGTGGAAGTAACTCTGTTTCTCTGTCTGTCACATTTTCATGACTAAATGGCTAAACTGAGCTTGATAAAATTTGACAAGGAAATACTATGTATCATTGGGAAGGATGTAGGATATTGTTTTGGATAAACAACATATTTTGTCATGAAATTTTGAAAACTAACCAAAACGTGACAGACAGGCAGATAGTGTGTGTAAGTCTTTATAATGTTATATTGGTCACTCAGGCTTTGTTTCTCTCGCAGTCAATTTGTGGGACACCTTTCACATAGTTTAAAGATTTCTAATTTCTATATTCAGTTCTATCAATAAAATTCTAAGTCCACAAATGCGAATTAGCAGGTAACAACTAGTATTCTTCATAAATGCATCTGTTTCTGCAATTATTTCTTTGTACTCTATTTTCTTACAGTTTTCTTCTACAATCTCTTCTTATTCCGCAATTTATGCCTTCTCAGCCTCCTTGTAACCATGTTGTGATTTTTAAATTCCATGTTTCTGTTTATTTTTTGTTTTAGGATAAATATTTCTTCCCCCCATTCTTATTACCTCTCTGAAGAAGTCTCACTTCTTCTCCAGTGAACTGTCCCTTCCAAATATTGAAATGATTCCAGAAATACCTAAAAAAACCAAGCATTCTTATAATTACACCTATATTTACCTACTTTCTTGGGTACAGATTTAATTAACTCTCTTATATCCATCCCAAATGCTTTGCAATCATTTATTTCTTATCACCTCAGATACCACATAGTTTTAATAAGACATTTTTTTTTCTAAGAAAGAAAACTAACATGTTTTGCCCCCTTGTACTTTGACCTATTGCTTGTAGAAAGCCTCCCTCTTCCTCACTAAGTAGTTTTTAAAATTTTGCATCATTAATCTGATTTATTTCTCAGTCTATACCTGGCATATTTAATTTCTCATCTATATGTCCATCCTATTCCCTCCTCTGAACTCCAAATATGCATTAAGTTTCTCCCATTAGAGCCTCATCTTGTTCATACTTTCTTCCTCTGTGGCAGGCAGTCAAGACCATTGACATTTGTGTTACCTCACAGCTGTATCAATAGTGATCTTTGTCTGTCACCTAAGAATACAGGTGAACTTTGGTAGTCATTGCTAACCAGCATGAATACCTTTTCACTAAATCTTCATCCATCTCTGCGGTACATACCATGACACTCAGGAAAACACCTCTTTGTCCAGCACTCCTTCCTGTAGCCACGAATCTACCCCTACTACCAGCAGATAGATGAATTAAACATTTCTTTTCTCTCTTTCTCTTTCTGTTGTCAGTCTGTAAATTAATTTGGTGCATTCTCCACTTCTTCCTACACTGAGCTAGTCTGTTCAACTCAACATATCTACCACAACCTACAGCCTCAGCTAACAGCTTCATATATTCTAACCTTTGGCATCCCACCACTGATGAATTAATCAATCAATCCTGAATGTCTTAAAATGTGATCTACCCTCCTATTTCTTCTTTCTGTAATACTCTGTCATAAACATCATTCCTCATTCATAATTTCCAAAATATGTTGATTTCATACTTTTATCTATCTGCTTGGTTTTTAACATCCTTCTACAGTACAACATTTCCCTTCTTTCCAGTATTCCTAAGATCCAGGCTTCACTTCCATAATGCTTCCATAATGCATATGGTTTAGGAAAGTACTAAAGGATTTATCATTCTGAAGAAAACTTCTTTTAGCAGTGTACTAGTTTTGAGACCACTTATGCCTCAGTTATGAGTTGTACTTTTCTTCCTAAATAATAGAATTCTTTTACTTATGATCTTATTTTATTAGCGGGATTAGATTACAACCTTGCCTAACAGCCATCAGAACTGAAACTTATGCTTGTAATTCTCTAATTTTATTATAGTCACCAAATTCTTTTACCGGGTTATAAACTTTTCTCCTGTATTAGAACAAGATTATTCAAAATTTTTAACATCTTGTCCCATATAACATTATCAAAAGCTTTTTACAATTCCACAGATGCCACAAAAGACTTTTTGTTTTTCATGATCCAAACCAATATTAATGTTATTTCCCACATTATTGTGTCTCTAGCAGTACCTTTTCATGGTCTCTCTCTTATAATAATCAAGATTGTTTTATCATGACACCACATTGTGTCCAGCTGTATATATGCATGGGGAGGCAGGGCTCATTAGCTAGGCAGCCAGCCAGCCTAAGAGATGGCAAACTCTGACTGAAACCCAAGTCAATGGAGCTTTTGAAGCTATCAATCTAGAAGAAAGATATTTCGATATAAAACCTAAATCCTTGGTGCCTTAACACTAATGTCATGTATCCAGGCCATTGTGGATGAGCCTCAGATGTAGATGGTAAGGAAAGTAGTGTACGCACTGCACTTCACCTAAAAATTACATTTTTAAAGCTTGAAAACACACCCGTGCAGCTCTGAATAGTCGAAACATACTCAAAAGACTGCAGTGTTAGGTAGATAGCAGATGATGCTGGAATTTGCCTTCCCAATCCAGCATGTAGCTCGAAAATCATCTGATGCTGACCCAGGAGATTATGACATCATTTGGCAATGGCCTAAATGACCAATTAGTCCCATTTAGGGAAAACACTGCTTGGGACTAATAAAACTGCCAAAACTTATAGAACTGTCTTACAACATTTGAAAAGATTGAAGCTCACACACTGGAACATCGGAACCATGCATAACATAGTAAATAGTGATTGCACAAAATGATTTTCTGCTCTGGTTGCTCATGAACTTTAAAGCATTTTTTTTTTCTATTTGCAAATGGCTTTACACCTCATTGATGTCAAGGTCATCAGAGGCAGGAAAGACAGGGTGCAAGGAGTGGGAGGTAATTCAGCCATGGCCTTTTAAAGGCACCACCCTACGTTAGGCTGGAATGTTTTTGGGAATCCTTGTAAAACTGAATTCTGGATGGCCATTTGGGGAATCAAAACTGCATCTTCCTGAATACCAGGCCAGAGTGTACTGCTCTCTGAGGCAGGCAGCCTTAAGGAACATTGTGCTGGCTATACCCTCTAGTGGGCTAAAGAAAAGTGTTAGCTTTATGGTCTGTAACTCTATTCCCTTCAGACTTTAAAATCTGCCAATGGGTTATTGAGAACATATCACCACCATATGCAAATATAAAGTCTACTTTGCATACTAACATTCAGTTAAGGCTTGATGATTCTAGCTGCTGCACAGAACCCTCTCCAGAAGCCCTCTGGAACATCTAAAACCTATGATACTAAAGATCTCTGAAGAACAAGGACTGGTTCGACAAGAGGAATCTAGAGATGCAAGAAATATCAGCAAAGAAAATATCTGCATTTAAGGCTCCTGCTGTGAAAAGAAAGCTTCTTTCCACACTGTGTGCAGTAACCTCATTCACAAATGTCAGGAGATGCAGAATGAGTGGCAGATCAAGAGTGTGTAGAGAACTCAGCTTTACACAAGCTGTGATGACCATAGAGTAGTTTGCACAGCATGGATGGACAAGTGTTACTTACATACAAGCCACTCAAGGTAGTTGTCAGAGAATTTTGAGACTTTCTTCAGCACTAACTGTACAGTTCAAAATTCAACCATCAATTTTATACAAGCACAAACAGATACAATGCAATGAGATTCAATCTCTACCCTAGGAGAGATGGTGAAATTAATCAGGCTGAAAATTAGGAAGCTTGTAAGAGTAGATGGAATTGCATCTGAGATTTGGAGATATGGGGAAAATACCAAAGATCATTAGGTGAAAGTCAGATTACTCCATCTACTAGTGAATAACCTTGGAACGAAACATACTTGCTTAAAATATTTCTGAACAGACTGATGCCCAACATTACAGAACAGTTTCTTCCAGAGAGACAGTAAGGCTTCAGAACAAGCAGCAGCACCAAGAAAATTATATTTATTCTTGGGCAGAGTAAGAGATTATATGTGACCGTACTGAGAAGCTGATTATCATTTTCCCAAACTTTTATGTATAGATCTCTTTTATGCCTGCAAGACATTTTAATACACATTAATAGCCATTTCTTCCTGATTCTGACTGGCTGGAAATGATCTTGTAAGGAGGCATTTTTCACAATTTCCTAGAAATCTTTTGTAAAAGAAATTGAATTTATTATTTACCTTTGTCATTTTCAACACAACAAAGTCATTCCCACCACTAAGTTCATTATTTATTATTTTTGTAAAATTGTTATTTACTGGCCTAACTTTGATAAATTTTCAATTTGATATACTTTCTCTTTCCAAATGACAAAAAGTATTTGACCAACCATTTTTCACTTGGTTCTGTACCTTTCTAATTTAGTTTTATCAGCAAAAATATTTTAGTTAATGGTACTACTCATGGGCGTACCCAGCAAGGGGCAGAGGGGGGCTGCTGCCTTCCCCCCTAGAAGAAAAATCAAGTTGCCTTCAGTATGCTTTGACGAGTGAAGAACTGGCTCAGGAGCACTATGGGAGAAGAAAGATTGGCTGGATTATGCCTAATGAGTGTGCATTGAAATTTTGTGAAAGAATACCGTGAGATGTTGACAAACAAAATTATTGAAAAATTTTGTGAGAATCCGGGACAATTAATGTTTACATAAAAAAAACTAGAACTGAGTTACGATATTAATTAACTAAATAGTAGGTCCTTAGATTAAGTGGTTTGATTACTATGTTAATCAATAACAAAAATAGTTACTCAATATGTTTGAGTTTCATTTTGTAAGAAATCGTCATGTTTCAGCCCCCACCCCACTTCCTCTACACCAATACGAGTTGCCCTCCCCCTCTCTAGTTCTGATCCTGTGTACGCCCTTGGTACCACTATTTTTTTGTTCTCTAGTGTAGAAATTTGGGATGGAAATTGAATGATTTATGAATTCCGAGGAGACAGTTCAGAATCTTTTTTTGAACTAGCTGAGGCTTTTTGCTGTGTCAATCAGAAGATTTTATAAGACAAATTAGAAATACATGATATTAGTAGGAGACCTGGACTTTGGTTTGAATCATAAATAGAAAGCAGAAACCAAAGAATCCCCAATAATGCTGTTAGTACTGGGATAACTCGGGGATTAGTTGAACACAGTGTTCATCAGCATTCAGTTCTTGGTTCCCTACTGTTGTTAATTTAATTTATTTATTGTGTGTGATATTGGCATGCTACTATTATCATAATTTTAAATTCCTTCAGTGTATCTGGTAAATTGTTCAGCACCCCCCTCAGTAATTTATTTCATTCCCTTACCACATTACCTACAAAAGAAATTTTTTTCACTCTCTTGCACATGAAATCAAGTGCCAGCTTGTGGTCATGGTCACTTCTTCCCTTCCATGTACTACTACTAATTCTTCTATTAATATTCATCCAAGCCCCATCCCCCCCCCCAAAATCCTTGGTTCTGCTACATTTTCTTTGGCAAAGCTGACGTAGGTAAAAGGAAGTTGGTTGGTTTGTTTTGCACATTTCCACTCATTGCTGACTTGGGAAAACTTTCCACAAACACATAAGGTATCTTATTTAGTAAAATGTGCCCTATATATTAGTTGCAAAATAATCCCACAGGCCATGTCAGAATCTGTTTAAAAATCTAGGTGTACTTACAATGAATTCTAGGGCATCTTTAGTTACAGTTCTACTGGATTGTGTGGTAGAAAATTAATTTTGACATAGTATAGATCTGGAGTGTTCACCTTAAGGATGGAATGTTTGTGCTGTCATCTGTATTTGAAATGTGAAACTTGTGTTCTGTATGATAAGTGTATTTTTGTTTGTGAAAAGTGTAGTTTATGGGCCAGAGATTTGGCACCATCCCTACAATTGCCAAGATCAGTGGTTCCCAACTGGTGGTACGCGGAACCCTGGGGTTCCGTGGATGGATCAGAAGGGTTCCAAGTTCCGTGCGAGAATTAAATAAAATGTTCGTTGAAAAGAGTCATAACCACACCGTAAGAAGGGTATCATGGTTCTACTTCCGTTTGTGATGACTTACTGATGCGAGATTGGTTTTTCAGATTACGCTTATAAAAATGAGGATCCGCCAAAAAATGTATGATCAATTAGGGTTCCGTGGCCAAAAGGAAATTGGGAACTGCTGGTCTAGATGAATGTTGGGAGCTGCATAAAAACTGCAATCAGGATAGCGAGTACACACGGTCCACAACTCGAATCTGGTCCCATTGTACCTGCCACATCCAATGTAGTATCACATTAATGCACACATCCACATTGGCAGGTCAGCTATAATACTATGAAGAAATATAATGTCCACAATGATTACAAATCATTGCCAGTTGTTCAGAAAGAGATATCATTCTCTGTAGCTTCTATTCATTGTCATGACTGAAATAAAATTTTATCTTACAGAACCCATCAGCTTCAAATCCAAAATGTTTGCTTAAGAACCCAATTTATTCTGTGAAATAATTTTCTTCTTGGAATTTGGTAACTAAAGATGCCCTAGAATACATTATGTTTCTGGAGATATGAAATAGGAAGGTGGTGGGATAAAGCATTAGAACTTTCATATCCATGAGCTGAGAAACACTGTAGACAGTATTTTTCTCCTTGTTCTAAAGTAAAAAAACTAACTTAGTCCACAACCCCAATTGGATGTATCTTACCGAAGAGGGCATACTAAGCCCTTGGTCATATACAAATCTTAAAAATTCTCACTTCCTCCAGAAGTTGAACCTCAGACTGGACCAAGAAACTTTTGAAGGTAAGAGCCTTAACCACTGTGCTACCAGACCACTTTGTTTTGAATCATATGTGTGCTAGTACTATCAAAATCAGATTAAAAACGTTGGTTTGTTTCAACAATGTTGACAAAAGTTAAGGAAGAGAGGGAAGGGGGTAAGAAGGAGCAGTAGCAGATCTAGGAAGTTTTCCGAACCCGGGCAAAAACTGTGAGAGTGCCACCCCTTCGAACATTATTTTGCCACCCACATTGTCATCACCCCGAGTGTCGCCACCCCGATTGTCACTACTCCCATTGTCATCGCTCAGTGTAGTAGGCAGTATTTTTCTGTTTGTTTTAAAGTTAAAAAAAAAAACACTTAAATATCTAACTTAACTTAGTCCACAAAACCTACGGAGGTGTACTAAGCTATTATGTCAGAGGTAGAACGACCAGTTCCTTTCCTTTGGGACCTACAGTTTAATATGGAATCTAAACCATGGACCAGGCCTACTTCATGTGATCAAATACCACTCTTAAAAGCTCTAACTTCCACCATGATTTGAATGTGGGAATGAACCCAGAAGTAAGTGTATTAATCACTGAGCTACCAGAGCACTCTGTTTTATTGTATATGTGTGATAAGTACCATCAAAACTGGATAAAAGTTGTGCATTTCTTAAAAGAATGTTGGCAAAAATTAAGAGGATTGGGGTAAAGGAAAAGGGGTATTTGGCTTTTGCAAACCAAATGTAGACAGAATTTGGCAAAAAATAAGGGGCGGGGGGGGGGGGGGTAAAGGGAGAGAGGGGTTGGATTTTTGCAAACCAAATGTAGACAGTATTTTTCTTTTTGTTTTATAGTGTATGTGTGAAAAATTCCATCAAAATTGGACAATAACTTTGGGTTGTATAAAGAATATTTGAAAAAATTGAAGGATGTATAGGGGAAGAAGGGGTGGATATTTTTGGATTTTTTTTTTTAGCCAGAAACTTTTGCAGGCGCACACACCATAACTTACCAAAGTTTCATCCTAATTGGATGAATGGTATAGGAATACATAGAAGACCAACAAACAAACATTCATTTTTATATGTAAGATTATTTGTATGTTCAGATAATTTGTTCCCTAGAATGTATAATAAACATTTAATTTTTATTTCTGTTATAATATTTTTTACTTAACAAATTCTTTTAAAAATCTTATATTCTAAAACATCAAGATACAAATATTTTATAACTGCTGCTAAACTGCTGTGAATTATAGCAACCCTGTTACTACAATTATTACCCATCAGAACTTTAGAACCAAAAACTGAATATTCAACGGTAAAGTTTATCCGTTGCTTGCATCCTTTGACGAACAAGCTTCGGCAAATTTCAGAAGCCATTTGGAATTTTTACCCAGTTGTCCATAAAATAAAGTCCATTTTGGGTGTCTTGATTCACTGCTTACACAGTTTGTGGTAGCCAGAGAAATTGCTGGCCATGCTGAAGCTGATGCCGTTCCCAGCTGCAACTGATATAGCATTTGATAACTTGTCCAGTTCTACCCCTGTTTCTGAACTGTTCCACAACTGTAGCCACTCATTTAACACGCAGTTTTTAACATCTATCTTTTTTTTTAAGTTTCTTGACCCAGAATCTCTGTTACTTTAGCATTGTTTCTTTATAACAATCATAATAATTTTATTCACTGTTAGTCAATACAATATTGAAATATGCTCCATCATATAAACATTATAATTATAAATAGAGTGTTGTACGTCAGATGTCACTGAACCCTTAAGTCTCCTGATCATGAAACTTCCTTTAGCGATTTCATTTGATATGGGCTCATTATGCCTCTGCCATTTTAAATTTGACTGTATAATTATTCCCAATAATTTCACAAATTTACAGGTAAAGTTGATTTCTAAGGCTATATCAAGATTTTTATTTATTTATTTGTTTTTATAAGTTAAGAGATAGCTTGTTGGCAATACACCAATATATATGTAGTCATATCTTTAGTGAAATTATCTCATTATTCGAAGTCATAGTGGAGCTTACTTTTACACCTGGATCCTCAGCATTCTTTTATCATTTGGAGTACCCATTTTCAATAATAGGTCATTGATACACAGAATAAACAATCCCTGATAAACACTCTGCCCTACTTCCCTAAAGTTAGATATATTGTTGTTGAATGAGAACACTTGTGACCTATTACTTAAATTTGAATAAATTTACCTGACTACCTTATCATCAAAATCTAAGTGTTAAAGATTCAATAGTAAAATTTCATTAGACACAGTATCAAATGCCTTAGGCATATCAGAAAACTTCATATCAACATTAAGTTTATTTTCAAGGTCCTCAAGATAGTCCTCCATAAAAGTTGTAACTGTATAACACATTGAATGATTATTCCTAAAACCAAACTGGTTGTTAGAGAGAAGATTATATAGTTCAAGTTATTTATAGATTTGGAGACTTGTCAAACTTTAATCTGTTGGGGGACTTTTAAGATGCACAGTTCCTATCGGGCTTTTAAGATGCACAGTTCCTAAAAAATCGGCTGGTAACCTGCACATCCAAATAAAAAAAGGGCCACTTTAGATAAAAACAGTATATTCTGAAATGTTTCTTGTAAATGGACTGGTATCAGTAGTAAACCTCAGGAAAGGCATCAGACAAACACATCAATTGAAGAAGATAGCAGGTAGCTCCGACTAACTTACTCGAAATTACATTTCCGACGAAGCTTTCACAACTTTCCTCCACAAGCACAGCTGGGCAGAAAACCATTAATCCATTAATCGTTAATTAACGAAGTTAACAAAATTGCAAAAATTTAACTTTAGCGTTAACCTTAAAATCATTAACGTTCTCCTTAACATTAGTCCGTTACATTGGTTGTCGTCATCATTTCGTTTGTTTGAATTGCGCGCCACGGAACGCTGGTACGTGAGGCGAGTCCAATAAAATACATTCATTTTCCATTGATCCCAATATAAGAGACTGCGAACGAATTAGGTAACGCGTGTGGGAGTGTGAGTATGAACGCTAAAGTTGTGGAGAATTCGTATTCTACCTCTGCAAACCGGTGATCACTACTCGTTTGAAATTCAATCGGTGATTGATTTTGATATTTTTATACCCTCACTTTTTTACTACGAGGAATACAATGCCACTTTTTAGTTTGCGTTGGTTTGGAGTTTGTTAGTGAAATAAATTAAATTGACATTTGTTGCATGATTACAACATGGAAACTGAAGATCTATAATCTGTATGTGAAAACATCAACGCTGTCAATAACAACCAGAAGACTAAATAAAAATCACTGGCCACATTTTTTGCGATTACCGATTTGGAGAACATTTGATATATTTATTTATTTATCAATCTTGTTTCATGGATCCCTGCTGAGGAAGTACCTCTGGGACGTGAAACATGTCATTGTTAGTACACATACATACAATATGCGTCATAATCATGGTGAAAAGAATTATATATTAAAAAGACAAATAAAGAGAATAAAAATAAACATTAATTTTTAAACTGAGTTTTGCAAAAGGTCAAATTGAATACAATTAATTATTTTGTTCAAATTCTTGAATCAAGTAGAAGGAGTTGCCAATAAGATAATCTCTCGGTTTTTCTTTAAATATATCTTTATTATCTGCAAACTGTTTTAAACTCTTGGGAAGTTTATTAAAAGGATGTATCCCAGAATAATTAACTCTTCTTTGTACTAATGACAAAGATGTTTCTGTTTTGTGCAAGTTATTTCTTTTTCTTGTATTGGATTCAAACTACGTTTGCCAAAACTTTCTACAATCAAGACTCACGTTTCTAGCCTTAATAATCTTACACTACACATGAAGAGAATGCATACATCGAAATTTATATGGTGTTAAGAAAAAAGTAAACACAAGGTCCACTCGTGGGAAAAGGAAAAACAGTTCAAATCCTTCTTCAAATGCTGTGGATTCTTGTGAGGTAGATAGCAGCAGAAGTGTGTCGGTGTGTGTGTGTGTGTGTGTGTGTGTGTGTGTTTTTCCCTCCCCCCCCCCTATTTGCATTGTAGTTACCGACACCCATGGAGGAAGGAATATTCCTTCCTCCATGACGACACCGGCCGGTACCACCGGCATACCTCTGGCTAGTGTGGACCAATGCATTTAAATTTTTTCGTTGCCAACATGACTCCACTAAATCTTGTTAAATCCGATACGTTTGAGAAGCTGATTAAAATATTTAACCCCAGTAAGAACTCAATTTCCCGAGGGCAGGGCCGTATACAGACCGGTTTTTTCGGGTCATTTGCCCGGGGCCCGGGCCCATAAATTGTTGACAGGGGCCCGGAAAAATCTAGGTTATGTAAATTTTACCTTCAACAACAAAAATTAAAAATTGTTAACAATCATACAGGCTTATAATTTTATGACGGAAAGAAAAAACCAGTTAATGTGAGCAAAAAACCTCTTGCAGCTTTATGCAATAAGATATAAATATAAGATAAAAATTTATGTGCTGATTAACAAATAAACGTAGCCTACGATACGTAAAATTTAAGAGCGCGGTAAGTGACGATGGCGCTTCGGCGGTGGAGAACGGAACTAACTATGGAGCTGAAGTGACTGACTCGACGTTTTCACGAGGCGCATGAGCCTACTGCGCGTGTGCGAGTAGTGGTTGTGGAGCGAATCGGAGCGAAGCTGTGTCGACTGTCGAACGTGGAATTGACTGTCTATAGTTTAAATGCCAAATTAGTTTGTTTAAATTTTTTGCTTTGTTTTTTATCAGCTGACTGTAAGGATCTGAATACTTTTGTTTTATCGTTGTCAAAAAAGTGACCCCCCTCGACCCCCCCCCCACCCCCCGCGGGTAAGAGGGGCCCGGTCGGGTGAAATTGCCCGAGGCCCATTAAACCTGTCTACGGCCCTGCCCGAGGGACATTGGGTAGACTCATTGTTGAGGGTTAACTTTTAATGGATAACTGCAAATTGCGTTAAATTTTCAAAAATCTTGAGCTTTAACGATTATCGAAGTTAACTTTTATGTAGCCGATTAACGAAGTTAACTTTTTGATTAACAGTGCCCAGCTATGTCCACAAGTTAGTGAAAATATTAGAAAAATCTTTCAGCTCATCGTTCATTTGACGAAGTTGATAATTTCGAATTTCGTATGGAGACATGACACACAACGTTCGGCCGCTCCGAAATACTGATGAAAACTGGCTGGACTGGAGACGTCGTCGTCGTCCGGAGGTTCGTGCCGTCGCGGGCATGCCCACTAAGGCGCTTAACTAATAAGTTTTAATATACTTATTCTTCCGTCGAGATATTTATATCATATTATTTGTTGAAATTTTTCCATCTTTTGATATATATTGCTCTACTGTGCTCGCCTTATCCAGAGGGTATTCTATGATTAACAGAAATTGCACCACTTAGTGCGTCCATTAATGACGCGAGGTGTTTTTCATTTCGGACCCCCCCCCCCCCCCTCTCTGGTGAGATTTCATGAGATTTGGTCGGACACCCCCCTCTAAAATGACCTCAGATTTAGAGGGAGAAACCCCCACACCCCCAACCAATCGACCTTGCAACTTTTTGAGACCTTTTTATTAGGTCTCATCCTCCGAAGAGCGGTTATAACCCCCTAAGGTCGTCGCCGGACCCCCCCCCCCCTATTTCACCTTACTTCATTAATGGACGCCCTCTTATATCCCGCCTACGTGACGTCAGATTAAAGATTCTGAAATTAATATCTGGCTAGCCCTTTTTACTTTAAGCTATAATTTACACGTGTTGTTTATAGAAATTTGTTCCAGTTTTTGAAAGCTCATTTACTCCTCAACAATGCTTCTATTAAATTTTAATTTCTATCCTTGAAGTTAGTACCTAAGCGTTGGGAAAACGGAACAAAGCTCTACAATTAGAATTTGAAAATCCTACTCCTCTCCCCTAAATTTTAAAGTTTCCACGAAACTGTTATCATATTCTTAATCCTTGGAATTTTGTTGATTTTCTGTACCTAATTCTATTCTTCTACCTATTTTAATAAAAATTCATATTTTTTAATTACTCAAAAACATACTTAGAATCCACTTAATTACTCAAATTTTATTCAGATTGTGTCTGTCTATGCTGACAACAACCTGTGATATCAAAATGTGGAATAATTCTTTTTTATTGAAAACATTAGATTTTTTTTACCCTTCTCTATTGCATAATATGACTTGAAATATATATTTAAATGAAATTTTCAGGCCATACAAATTTCACCTCAAATTAATCATAATTTTAGGCTTTACTCATGGAAATGAATGTAGCAAATAGCATTCAATTTGAGACATTAACTTTTTTAAATCTTATGTTTTCTTATGAAAATTCTGAGTTGAAAAGTGCTTTAATATCAAGAAAATGTTTCTAAAAATTCTTTACTGTATAAATGGTCTGTGACAGGCCTCCTTCTAAATGGTTTTGGCAAGATTATAGATATATGACAGACTGATGAGCTTTTGAACAACCTTTGCAGGTTCTCCTTGCACAACATCCAACCTGAAGATGGCGGCAGAGTCAGCCGCCGAAAGCTCGTTGTCGCATTTCAACAACATACGGCGGAAAACCCGTGAAGACTACATTTCATTGATACGCCGCGAAAGCCTTCAATCTCACAACCTTAAAGTTGCTGCAAGTCTTTCGTATGGAGAAATAGCACTTCCCATTATGGTATCCTTTTTCTGGTTTAATGGAGTAATCATTGAAAGTAATTTTAGATAAACCTATTTATCCATACGCAAGTAATTGCAGTAATCATTAGGTTTTATCCTCAATTCGTTCAACAAATTAATATGAGTGTATTCTTTTCTTTTCGACAGCCAATTTTTACGCCACTTTTCGCGTTTTTTTCTTTGTTGTTTACATTTCAAAGCTATTAAGAAGCCTACCACCTCCAAAGCATCATCCTGTGACGATTCCATGGTTATACTGGGCTCCATCTGTGCTCCGGTATACCTGTCCCGTTTACCATTACGTGTGTGGGCTCCGTCGGTGCTCGGGTCTACCTGTACATGTAAACTTCTCCGGTGTACCGTAGCGTGTGTGACCGCCTTAAGAAGTGTTTCCCAAAGGAATATACGAATGATACTATTACGGATATCGACGGTTATCCGTTGTATCGCCTCAGAAACGCTGAGAATGGTGGCCACACATTAACAATGCGAATGTTAAATTCTAGAAACCAAGTTGAAATTGACAATCAGTGGGTGGTGCCATACTCAACATTGCTTTCAAAAACGTATAAGGCTCATATTAATGTCGAGTTTTGCAGTTCTGTAAAATCAATTAAGTACATTTGAAAATACATTAATAAAGGCAGTGATTTGGACGTATTTGAAGTACAAAATATAAATAAAAATGACGAAATAGCACGATACCAGACAGGTAGATACATCAGCAGCAACGAAGCTATCTGGCGTAGTCTTAGTTTTGAAATACACGAAAGAGACGCTTCTATCCAACATCTTGCAGTACATCTTGAAAACGGTCAACGTGTATATTTCAGCGAATAAAATATTCTCCAAAGAGCACTTGAGCCACCAAAAACGACACTAATTGTATTTTTCACACTGTGACAAAAATCTGATGTGTTCGGCCAATTCGCAAAAACATTATTATATACCGATGTTTCACTCTATTTTACAAGGAAGAAATTAGGCAAAAAATGGGAGCCATGTTAACAAGGAAAACCACATCCTTCGATCGCAGGCATATTCAAAGCCAAGACATTGGGTCGACTTTACACAGTACATCTATAACAACATGAATGCTTCTTTTTTCGTTTGTTGTTGGTGAATGTTCCCGGACCAACTTTTTTAGAATTTTTACGAACAGTTAATGGTAGAGTGATCAATACATATAAAGATGCATGTCGCGAGTTGCAATTGCTGGCTGGAAGACGACAATCATTAGGACCTGACACTTGCTGATGCAGCGTTGACATCCACGCCGAATAGTATTCGTCAACTGTTTGCAATTATTTTGACAACATGTTATCCAACACAATCATCGATTTTGTGGGAAAAATATAAAAACAGTATGACTGAAGACATACCACACAGAGTTAAACAAACAAACCAATATCCAAATCTAGATTTCACACCAGAGATGTATAATGAAGCATCAGTGTTAATCGAAGATTTATGTATTTTAATTTCAAATTTGCGACTTAATCATTATGGTATGTCATCACCTGATCGCCCGGCCACCGCCTTAGTGTTAAGTGATTTGCAACGAGAAAAGTATAAAATGTAGACTTAGCTAGAATTATAGCGAATAATGAGCCACTACTGACAGAAGAACAAAAAATATTTACAATCGGATTATGCTGACTATTGATACTGAACAAGGCGTGGATTTTTTTTTTTTTTTTTTTTTTTTTTTTTTTTTTTTTTTTTGGACGCTCCAGGTGGAAACGGTAAGGCATTTTTAAGATCGTTGATCCTTGCGAAGGTACGGTCGCAACAGAAAATTGCATTGGCAATTGCATCGTCAGGCATTGCTGCACACTTTGTTAGATGGTGGGCGAACCGCACATTCAGCATTTAAGCTGCCACTAGACATTCATAACAAACCAAACGCAATGTGTAATATTAAAAAAAAAGCAGAATGGCTGCAGTGTTTCAAAAGAGTTAGATTATAATTTGTGATGAGTATACTATGGTTCATAAACATTCACTCGAAGCATTTCGCAGAAATATGTGAGATTTGGAAGGCAATGATAAACTTTTCGGCGGTACTATCCTACTACTGTCTGGTGACTTCCGACAGACGTTACCAGTCCTCGCTCTACTTTTGCCGATGAGATTAACGCATGTATAAAACAATCGTTTTATGGCGGAATGTCGAAACACTTCGATTGATCCATCGGCACAGGTATTTTCTAAGCAATTGCTGGATATTGGAAACGGCGAAATAGAACTGCATCGAAATACGCAATACATCAAATTGCCAGACAAATTCTGTACTGATGTTCACTCAAAAAATAAACTAATTGATAGTGTGTTCCCGGATATATCGAATAATTACTTAGATCATAATTGGCTCAGTAACCGTGCTATTTTGGCAGCAAAAAATGTTGATGTCGACGAAATTAACTTCCAGATACAACAGTTGTTGCCAGGTGATCTGATTTCTTTTAAATCAATAGACGCTATTGCAGATGAAAATGAAGCCGTAAATTTTCCAACTGAGTTTTTAAATTCTTTGGATATACCAGGAATGCCACCACATAATCTTCGGTTAAAAATTATTCTTCTTCGTAATTTGAACCAACCTAGATTATGCAACGGTACAGGTTTGGCCATCAAAAGGATCACCAGGAATGTTCTTGAAGCAACTATTTTGACTGGAAAGTTTAAAGGAGAAATTTTCCTGTTGCCACGTTTTCCAATGATACCGTCAGAATCTCCAATACCATTTAAAAGGCTTCAATTTCCTATTCGTTTGGCTTTTGCTATGACCATAAATAAGTATCAAGGCCAAACAATGTCAATTTGCGACTTGGATTTGGAAAATACATGTTTCTCCCATGGACAGCTATATGTCGCCTGCTCACGTGTGGGGAAACGATCAAATCTATTTGTATTAGCAAAAGACAGGCTAACCAAAAATATTGTACACCAATTAGCATTTAAATAAATTATGAAGTGTAATAATTTAAAATAATGAAAATAATTGTTAAAAATGTTTAAAAATCAACTTCATCTACCTCATTTATAAAACTCAAATTTCAGTTTATAAATAAATAAAAATAATTGTTTATTTTTTATAAATATCAATTTTTATGTATTTTCAATTAATTAATTTGTAATAAAATGTAGATTAATTTTTTATATTCATTTGTCCTTAATTTCAACTCTCCGATATTCTTTACCAATTACTTTTGAACTTTATTAATGGATATTAATTTGACTACATTAGGAAGGTTACTATAACATTGATCCAACGTAGTATAACTGCTGAGCCATAGCAACGCGTGCCCGGGTCAGCTAGTCTTCAATAAGCTTCAAACAAATATTAAATATCTAGGAGATGATAAGATTAAATTCAGTAAAAAATTAAAAGAATTTTTAAGTAACAACTACTATTCTGTCAAAGAACTAATTTCTAAGGTAACTATTATACAAAGTAAACGCCAGTAGATTGTGTAAATGCAGTTCACGCAATTAATGTACTGTCAATTTCGGAACCGACTTTATTATTTTTAGTGGAAACATTGGAATTTTGGGTGAATATTCAGAGTCTAAGACATTAATTTATCCATGGAAACAACTTGATAGGCGCGTGTCGCAGTGTCGGTGGAACCTGTTTGTTCATTAAACTGCTGATATGCTGACTATGAAATGCCAATCACTGACGCAAATAAAAGTCTTTCTCCGAGCTTCGCGAGCAATACTCGCTCTCAGTATGGCGATAGTCATGGGGTTAAATGACATCTTTAGCTGCTCTCTCCAGTTAGCTTAGCCTGCCAGTATATTATTACCAGCCAGAGACTGATAGATTTTATCCATATAATCACTATGGAATCTTGGGCAGAACTTGTCCTTGTGGCAGTCACTTATTGTTTGTGTTATGCAACTGTTAGTGATCTATTAACAAGATTTTACGAGCTAGAATTAGTTATCATCTGCACTTACACCTGCTATTATCTTGCAAACTAATAATCATTATAATCAACGGAAATACGAATGCTAACATTAGATAGCAATCAAGACAAGAAGAATGAAGAAGCATCAAGATGATAGGTTAGATTAGATCGTCGCGGAAGACAGAAGACGAAGAGAATAGTTTTAAATCCTTCAGGTTAGTCCACTAAATGCCCACAAAAATTACCAATCAGCTATTAAACCATTCGGCCCCCTACAGTACCATGTATGCTATGAGTGTACATCTTTTGATTTATATATTGTTTTGTTATACAATTTTTTAAGTGTAAATTGACCACTTTCCACATCCCAGAGATCCAGTCTTTTATATTGGGATCTATGGAAATGAATGTATTGTATCCCTATATTAAAAAAAAAGGGAGCAGTGAAGATGTAGAAAATTTTAGGCCAGTGTCAATACTGTTATTTTTCTCCAAAATCTTCGAATCACTTGTCAAAGATAGATTAAACAGTTTTATGAGTAAATATAATTTCCTTATCAAATCACAGGTTGGTTTCCAAGCAGGGAAAAATAATCATCAGTGATAGCACAGTCTATAAAAATATGTGCTTGAAGAATCTGACAAGGGTTTTTATGCAGCACGTCTAGTCCTGGATTTTTTTAACAAAACTTTCGATACTATGGGCCACGACATTCTCCCACAAAAACTGGAAGCTAGGAGGTACTGTGAAAGACGTTCCAGTCACATCTAGAAAATCGAATACAAAAGTAGAAGTTTCTGGAATCCCAGAAAACTCTAACATTTTATGTAAGTTTCTATAATACCCATCAATGTAGGTATCCCACAGAGAATCATTTTAGGACCCACACTATCTTCATTTTTATAAACGATTTTTTATCCAACATTAATCATGGAGAAAAAAAAATTAATTGCGGACGATAGTAATATTACAGACACTGATCACTCGATCAATGAGATTCAGTACAAAAGAAATGCTACTCTCAGAGATGTCTTCAACTGGGCCCAAAAAACGAGTTGACCCTCAATATAAATAACATAAACACGATCAAATTCAGCTCTGTTAGTAAATTTCAACAAATAGACTTACAAATAAATTATGAAAATATTGAATGTGTTACTAGTGCAAAGTTCCTAGGAATGACTATCGATCATCAATTAAAGTGGAATGAGCACATACAACTATTTGGAAATAACATATCTGCAGCATGCTTTATTCTTAGAATTCTAGCTCCTATTTTAATGATGATTGTCTCAAATCAATACTTTTTAAATATTAATTCACTAGTAGCATATGGAATTATCTTTTGAGATTAAAAAATGACATAAACTTTATTCTCAATTTGCAAAAATAGTCAATTAGAATTACAGCAAATCCCTCAAGAAGAAGCCATCGTAAGTATCTTTTAAAAATTCAGCATTATGACAGAAATTTTCCCTCTGATTTGCCTTCCTGATGTGCTTCGCCCAAACGCTCACTGTGTTGGAGGCAGTGTATGCAAGTATTACGTTGTGATATACTTCCACTGTCAAGGCAGAGATTTGGAACTGTCTATGTTCTTATTCATTGCCCATAAAGATCTTCTGCAGACCTTCGAGTGGGCCCGAAAATATGTGCTTTCACTCGACTGCAGGCCCAAGTATCTACTTACTGGACTTCTATGTATTTTCGCATCATTTATCTTTACGACAGGATTTCTTTTCAGTTTATTTCAAAAGGCTAAGTAAATGTTTTTATTCGCCGCAAGTTTCAGTTTTATTTCAATACACCACTTCACAAGATCGTCTGCGAAGGCAACCATTCCTAGCAATTCAGGTGAACGTTGAAGTTTTTTCATTCTTTGTTCTAATGCTATATGCCAGAAAATAGGTCTACAGATCTCTGGGAGCAACCTCTCTAGTGATGGTGATGTTAGGACATCTCATACTGACAGTTCTAAACTTGCAGTAGTCTCTGAGACGTTATTACAACTGCGCTGGACAGTGAATTTGCCTGAGTACAAAAAAAAGTGCTGGCCACCACAAGTCATCGAAAGCCCCCAAGATGTCAACCAAAGTTCCCACTACATATTTCCTCCCTGTTCCTTCGTCAATTTCGTTGAATGTTTATTGCATTCTCTGTATAATTCCTTGCCCTAAATCCATACCGATTGGGATTCATTCCATGAGCTGTTCTAAAGCTTTATATATAGAACTTTCCCCATAACGATAATATGCAGAACGGGTGGTATTATTTTGGTAGTCTTTGTCCTCTCCTTTCTTGAAGGTTAAAGCTTCAGGCGCTTCCAGATGCTTGGAATTCTTCCTTGCCTAAGGCATTCGTTAAATAGCCTGCACACAATTTGGTTTACATCCTAGATTAACTTCTGGAGCACCTCAGCCAGAATCCATCTGGTCCTGGTGCCTATCGCATGCTCAGAGAACTGTTTACGGTTACTACCGTGGAGGAAGGAATATATGGAGACAGCGCAAGGGACCTTCACCACGTACCGGAGTGAAACCGGATAGAGAGAAGTGGGGTGGGGAGGCCGTCATATTGCTTGGCCGTAGAAACACGGGGAATATGCACAAAACCTCTAGGGAATCATAAGACAACCGTGGTACCGTAATTTGATGATGGATTCTTATGTAAAACGATGATTCAAATCGAAAATATAGAATAAAATCTTTCGATATCTCGCTTAGTTCGCGAGATACACTGTCTCAAAAGTGAGGTTGTTAGGTTATGAGGGGATTCAACGATAACTGTGGCGCCCCAATTTGGTGACGAATTCTTATATAACTCGATGAGACAAACTGAAAGTAAATAATAATTTTTTTTGATATCTCGCTTAGTTCTCGAGATATTGTACCTTAAAATGTGGTTAGGTTGAAATGCAACCTGGACCAGAAGAAAACTTTCGCCATATCCAAATTTGATGATGAATTCGTAAGCAACTTAACGAGACAAATCGAAAATAAAGAATAAATTATTTTGATATTTCGCTTACTCAAAATATTGTACCTCAAATGTGAGGAGGTTAGGGTAAGATCTGACCTGGACCAGAAAAAAATTCACCGAAACCACCATATCTACACTGTGGAAATGAAATATACGTGTTTTATTTTCTTCCTAGTGATTGTTGTTAGGTTGAAATACGGCCTGAAAAAAAAAAAAAAAAAAAAAAAAAAAAAAAAAAGTCACCAAAATTACAAGGAATTATACCTATAATTGATTTTTAACATGCTATCTCTCGAAAACCAAGCGAGATATCAAAAAATTTTATTCTTTATTTTCGAATTGTTTCGTTGATTTCATCATCAGATCGTGGCGCCACGGTAATGATAGAACTGCCGGTTATAATGCAGACTGGACGAAAAGATAATTTTGCTGCACATGTAGATTGGGTATTTTATTTTTTTTAAATTAATCCTTGTGATTAGGTTGAAACGCGGCCTGGTCCAGAATAAAAACGTCAACAAAACCTGAAATTTTAAAAATAGCCTAAGTCAATGTTTAGAACTTTTAAAAAAATAATCAATTCAAAAGACCTCATAGTTTCTGAGCTTACTTAGAAGATATTGTACTGTTAGTGGCCCCTATATAATTTTGCCAGCAAAATCAGTGCATTCATGTCAGAATCTAACAACCAATAATAAATAAATTGTTTGTTCTCTTCTGGTACACACCGCATTTCAGCCTACCAATATTTACATTAATATTGCCGCTACAAAATCAAACTATGTAGACACACATAAACACATGAAATGCATTGCGAACTACATTTTGGGCAACAACGTTTATTTAATCACGTTTAGTAGTTGGCACAGCAAAAACTATCACAATTAATTTCATAGTAAACTTTCAGTGTAAATTGGAACTTGAGTAAAGCCTGCAGAATACCAGATTCACTGTGTCGCGATGTAAACTTGACCCGCTTAAATTAAATTTTCAACACTTGTCTCAATAAGGCTAGCTTTTCAGGTGCAAAGTAGTAACTTATGCTAATTGTCTACACTACACCAACAAAAATTTGAGAACGATATGATCCTATTAAGAGCAATGAATAAATTTATAGCAATAGGTCCTAATGTTGCAGTTACCTATTGGATACTTCAAGAACGATAATTACAATGTGACTTACTTATGAAACGCTATTCCAGGTTGTTTCCTATCTTGTCTGTTTGTCCAACTATATGCAACGCAACTTGGCATTATAGAAAACTTAAGAATATTAGAAAATGAAATATTCTCAGCAGCTGACACAGTGCAAACAGCCCAATGTTTTAGGGGGATCCCTATGGCCGCCGCGAATGCGCAGTAGGAGATCAGTTTTTTCATGAGGTTTCACGGATTTAGCGTTATTTCGTCTCCATATATTCCTTCCTCCATGGTTACTACCATGGAGGAAGGAATATATGGAGACGAGATAACGCGAAATCCGTGAAACCTCGTGAAAAAACTGTGCCTGCGCGGCGGACATCGTAGGAGTACCAAAACATTGGGCTGTTTGCACTGTGTCAGCTGCTGAGAATATTTCATTTTCTAATATTCTAAAGTTTTCTATAATGCCAAGTTGTGATGCATATGGTTGCACAAACAGACGAGATAGGAAAAAACCTGGAATAGCGTTTCATAAGTAAGTCACATTGTAATTATCGTTCTTGAAATATCTGACAGGCAACCGCAACATTAGTGCCATTCGCTATAAATTTATTCATTGCTCTCAATAGGATCATATTATTCTCAAATTTTTGTTGGTGTAGTGTAGACAATTAGCATATGTTACTATTTTGCACCTGAAAAGCTAGCCTTATTCTAGACAAATGTTGGAAATTTAATTTAAACGGGTCATGTTTACATCACGACACAGTGAATATGGTATTCTGCATGCATTACTCACGTTTAAGTTTACACTGAAATTCCACGATGAAATTAATCGTGATAAATTGTGCTGTGCGAACTACTAAACGTGATGAAATAAATTTCGTTGACGGAAATGTAGTTCGCGATGCATTTCTTGTGTTTAAATGTGTCTACATAGTTTGGTTTTGTAGCGGCAATATTAATGGAAATGTTGGCAGGTTGAAATGCGGTGTATACCAGAAGAGAACAAACAATTTATTTATTATTAGCTGTTAGCTTCTGATTTTTGAATGTACTGATTTTTCTAGCAAAATTATATAGGCCACTACCAGTACAATATCTTCTAAGTAAGCTCAGAAACTATGAGGTTTTATGAAGTATTAATTTTTTTTAAAGCTCTAAACATTGACTTATGCTTTTTTTTTTAAATTTCAGATATGACTTGTTTCTGTTTGTAAATATGTCTACAAGTATATTTCTAGATTTTGAAATCTTCCTTGTCAATTACTGAAATATAATGTGAAAATATAACCTATTTGAACATCAACTAAAATTTCAGGGCTGTAGAAATAAACAGTTTGTTATTCAAGTTAAAAAGAATTACCTGCTCATTAAGTTACGTCCGAATTCATCATCAAATATGGATATGGAGATAATTTTTTTCTGGTCCAGGCCGCATTTCAACCTAACCACGTCAATTTTAAGGTACAATATCTCGAGAACTAAGCGAGATATCAAAAAATTTTATTCTTTACTTTCAGTTTCCCTCATCGAGTTACATAAGAATTCGTCATCAAATTGCGGCGCCACGGTTATCGTTGAATCCCCTCATAACCTAACAACCTCACTTTTGAGACAGTATATCTCGCGAACTAAGCGAAATATCGAAAAATTTTATTCTTTATTTTCGATTTGTATCGTCGTGTTACATAAGAATCTATCACCAAATTTGACTTTGTGGACACGTTTCTTCTGAATTTTAACCAGAAACTCCACTCTTTTGAGACAGTATATCTCGAGAACTAAGCACGATATCAAAAAATTTTATTCTTCATTTTTTATGTGTATCGTCGAGGTACATAATAATCCATCATCAAATTGCAGTGCCACGGTTGTCTTATTATTCCCTTGAGGTTTTTGTGCATATTTCCGTGTTTCTCTGGTCAAGCAATATGGCGGCCTCCCCTCTTGTCTCCACTTGTCTCCACCCGGTTTCACTCCAGTATGTGGCGAAGGTCCCTTGCGTCGTCTCCATATATGCCTTCCTCCATGGTTACTACCATGGAGGAAGGAAAGATATGGAGTCGACGCAAGCGACCTTACCACGCATTGAAGTGAAGCCGGGTGGAGGAGGAGTGGGGGGCTAGGCCGAACCCATACAGACACGGGGTATATGTACAAAAACCTCAAGGGAACTCTAGGATAAACGTAACGCCGCAATCTGGTGATGGATTATTATGTAACTCGATGCGACAAATAAAAAATGAAGAATAATTTTTTTTGATATCATGCTTAGTTTTCGAGATATTCTGTCTCAAATGTGAAATGTTTCTGGTTGAAATTCAGAAGAAAAAAATTGGTCAAAGTCAAATTTGATGACGGATTCTTATTTAAAAAGACGAGACAAATAAAGAATAAAAATTTTCGATACCTCGCCTAGTTCTCGAAATATACTGTATCAAAAGTGAGGTGTCTTGAGTTGAAATGCAGAAGAAAAATTTCGCAAAAGTCAAATTTAATGATCTATTCTTATGTAACACGACGAGACAAATCGAAAATAAAGAATAAAATTTTTCGATATCTTGCTTAGTTTTCGGAATATACTGGGATTGGGTTGATATGCGGCCTGGATCAAACATTAATTCTGCCAAAGCCACAATGGTGGACATGCAGAATGGATATTTCAGTTTTTTTACCACCACTTGTGGTTAGGTTGAAATGCGGCCTAGATCAGATTAAAAATAGTTATCTTGTTACCATATATCGTAAGCTTAATTGGGAATACCTGGAAGCGGTTTATATCGCGATACACGTTTTGTCACTAACTTGGTTCTCATGAAATTACTAACAGTAATAGATAAATTCTTTGTCCCTTATGGAACAACAAAACCATTCTAGTACAGACTGCATTTAGACCTAACCACAATCTCCATTTAATTGCCGCTACAGAATCAAACTATGTAGACATACCCACACATGCGTATTTGAATCGCAAACTGTATTTGTGGTAATAACATCGTTTGCTTCATCAAGATTCCTAGATTGCATAGCATAATTGAACACATTTAATTTCATCATACACTGTCAGTATAAACTGCAACGTGACGAAAGAAAGCGCAATACTAAATTCACTGAATCGCGATGTGAAAATCACCCCTTTAAATCACATTTTCAACACTCATTAAAAAGTAATGCTAGTCTATTATGTGCAAAATAGCAAGGTATGCTGATTTTCTACACTACACCAACAAAAATTTGAGAGCAAAGTCATCCCATTGAGAGTTATGACTAAATATTTATAGGCAGGCACAGAAGTTTGCAATTCCTACCGCCCACTTCAACAACGATAATTAGAATTCAACTTACTTATGAAATGATATTCCAGGTTCTTTCCTCTCTTGCCTATTTCTGCAACCGTATGCAACACAAGATGGCGTTATAAAACACTTATATACATTACAAAATGAAATAATCACAGCATCTAACACAATGTGAACATCGCATTTGTTTAGGATCACAATATCGCCGCTGCCGCCACTGCGCATGCGCGAGAGTTTAGAGCCTGCTTCACAGATTTAACGTCACTTCTCCTCCATATATTTCCTTCCTCCATGGTTACTACCTCGCAGGCCCGTAACTACCACCGGGGCAGCCGGGGCACTGCCCCGGGGCCCCCAAGCCCGAGGGGCCCCATACTGATGGTTAAAAAATTATTTTAATTTAGTATTTATTGTTTAATAATACGCCAATAGAACTGTTGGTAAACAATAAATACTAATTTACTAAGCTACTGTAGAAGAAAAATGGCCTACAAGAATCAAAAAATTATTTTAATATCTGATCTAACTTCCTATAAAATACCCAGCACCTAGCTAAAAGTTAATAATAAAAAAATCCATCAAGTGTTAGACGAAATGTTTTTGCGTGTCCGTTCATATACTCCACACGCTTCGCATGCAAAAGCAGCTGTAGAGCAGACAGCAGAATGTCGAGTCGAATGTGTCATGTCGCACCAGGTGCAGGCTGGGACGTGCAGTGAGCTAGTGCTAAATTTTGGAGAATGAAAGAAGCTTCTGGCGAAAAGTTCTTGAAAGAATCCTAACTGTGACCTCAACACTTGCAACATATAATATCGCATTTCGTGGATCTAGTGAAAAAATTAGAATGAAACAACAAACGAAACTTTCTCTCGATAGTTCAGCTCTTGCCAAAATATGACCCAGTACTGCAAGAATTGAATCAGTGTCCGCAAGGGACTGTGAAATACCTCAATCCTAAAATTCAGAACGTACTCAAAAATGAAATTATTGTTGAAGTTCAAAACTGCTTGTTTTTTTTCCATTGATTTTTGATACCACTAAGGACATTGCTAAAGTTGATCAGTTAAGTGAAGTTTACAGGTATGTAAAAATAGTCAATGATGAAGAAGAGACACCTATTGATATCAAAATATGTGAAACTTTTGTATCCTTTAGGCTTTAGAGAGATAAAAGGTAAGTCTGCCCAAGGTCTTGCAGAAGAAATACTTACTTCATTGGAAGAGAAAAACTTGGATTTGACCAAATGTCGTGGACAAGGCTACGACGGGGCAGCAGTCATGAGTGGTGCATACAGTGGAGTATAGCAGCGTATTAAAGAAAATTCCCCACGCGCATACTTTGTGCACTGCGCTGCACGTAACCTGAATTTAGTATTAAAGGATGCTGTGGAAGGAAATCGAGAGGTCTGCCAGTTTTTTTGTAACCATTAAAAGCGTGTATTGCTTTTTGGTCGTAGTATTTTGCGCTGGCAAGACTTGAAGTCAGTGTACAACATCGAGGCTCAGACTGATTCACTGATTTAGATAGTAACACTGAAAACTCTTAATCCAACTCGCTGGGCTGGTAGGCATGAGGTAGGATTTGCACTGAAACACAGGTTTTGTGACGTGATGAAAAGCCTTACCCGCATAATTTTGACTTCCAGGAAAAGCAAGGAAAGAAATGAAGCACAGCAGCTAAAGAAAAAACTTGAAAGTTTTGATTTTGTATTGCTTTTGGTTGGGCAGTGTGAAGGTTTAGAGTCTCTCAACCTCGTATCAAAATCCTTACAATCTGAAACCATGGACCTGTTGTATGCATATGAGTTATTGGGTAATTTCTTCTTCTCCTCGATATCGGCCATCTAAGGACCACGAAAAGTAATCCCGTGCATTCATTTCTATCCTTCTTTTCTTGACTTCCAATAGTTCTTCATCCTCTCACTTTGCTGTTTCCTCCTTTCTTCTGTTCATATGTTACTACATTTCCTCTCCTACTTCCCCTTGAAATTTTGGATCAATCTCCTAGAAGTTGCTCTATCTTGTACTAAATCTTCTGTTATTCCGATCTCAATCATATCTTTCTTTACTCCTTGGATCCACTGGTTGCCCTTCTTACTCTTGTAAACATGAATTGAAAATTGTTTTTGTAAGTCTATTGTTATCCATTCTCATTATGTGACCAAAAAAACTGATTCTCCTCTTTCTGATCGTGTCTGACATCCTTTCAATTTCTTCTTGTTTGTATAACTCTTTATTCCTCTGGTGTCTAAACTCACCATTTTCAAGTTTTAGGTGGTCCCCAAATTTTTCTCAAGATTTTCCTTTCCCTTTTCTCTCTCTTCTATTTCTCCAGTTTTCATAGAGAACAAGCATTCTGAGGCATACAGTCCTTCTGGTTTGATAATGTGTTGTTGTGTTTGATTTTAGCTATCCTGGGTAGATTCTTCTTATTGAATGTATCTTTAGTCAATTGGTATGCTAGTTCTAGTTTTCTTGCTCTTGATATATTTGCTTCCTTATCAAGCCCATTAATGTGAATTCCTTCACCTAGATATTTAAATTTATTGACCTTGTTAATTTTTCCGTACTCTGTGTTTAGTACTGTTGGTGAATCCCTAATATTGGTCATGGATTTAGTCTTCTCAAAAGAGATCTCAAGTCCAACTTTTCCTGCTATATCTTTAAGAAGGTTGATTTGTTCGAGTGCGGTTTCTATACTTTCAGAAAGAACCGCTATGTCATCAACGAAGGCCAAACAGTTTATCCCAACCCCTTTGTGCTTTGAACCTAATCTTATCTCATGGTGAATTCCCCTTTCCTTGAGTTTCTCTTCCCATACTATTATTACCTTCTTCAAAACGCAATTGAAAAGAATTGGGAAAAGCCCATCTCCCTGCCTGATACCACTTTTTATTTTAAATTCCTCTGAGATCTCTCCCATAAATTTCACTTTTTAATTTGTTCCGTGAGGGTCTGCCTGATTATGCTGACCGATTTTGAGTCAACACCAAATTCCTGTAAAATGTTCAGTAACGAGACTCTATCTACTGAGTCGTAGACTTTCTTGAAGTCCACATAAACTATAACATAGTTTTTGTTCTTTGGAACCCTGTCTCGTATTACAGTTTTCAGATTTAGAATCCGTTCTACACAGGATCGTCCTTTTCTGAACCCACCTCGGTATTCTCCAATTTGTTTGTTTATTACTGGATCAATTCTGTTTCGAAGAGCTTTTGACAGTATCTTATATGTCACTGCTACCAGGGAAATTCCTCTGTAATTGTTCACATCTGTTTTGTCACCATTCTTGTTCAATGGGTGTATCAGTGCGTTCTTCCATTCGTCAGGAATTTTTTTTGTTCGACAGATTTCCTGCAGTAGGCTATGTTTGTCAATTCCTGCCTTGCTTGACTACCTGCCTCTTTCCACAACTCTGCAGCAATCAGATATTCCCCTGCAGCTTGATTGTTTTTCAGACCTTGGATTATGTCATGGATTTCTTTCTCGTCTGGTGGCTCTGAAGGTTTAATGCTTGCTTGTGACTGACTGAATCTAGTCTGTCTTTAGGTTCTTCACAGTTCAGTAATTTTTCAAAATAACGGGCCAAAATTTTGCAGTTTTCTGGTAATTTATTGTTAAGGATAACCAAAATACGTGGAAGGTTTGAAGAACTTGTTTCTGAAGCATCAGATGTTTGTAGTCGATGGGGAATAATACAAAGAATATCGCCATAACAGACTAAGGAAAGCGAAAAAAACACTTTGATGACTTGAGTGAAGACGAGAGATTAATAGACCCAAAATCTTGTTTCCGAGTCACTGTGTTCTATCCAATGGTAGACACACTTTGTACTAAACTTGAAGGCATGAAAGCTGTTCTTGACACTTATCAAGTAATACAACCTGAATTTTTAGCCAATGCAAGTGAAAGTGATATTCACAAAAAGCAGTTGATTTCGTTAATAAGTTTCCAAATGATGTGAGTCCAGCCTTTCCTTCAAAATATGTTCAGTGAAAAATTCGTTTCAAAACAATCTGGAAAAAAAATAACAGTGTTAGGGAATTTGCTAATTATATAATAGTTGACCACAGTTCGATTTCATCAAGCTATCGGCCAGGGCCGGCGTTAGGGGGGTTAAGCGGGGCAAAAGTACCCGGGGCCCGGGCCACCTAAGGGGGGGCCCGCCGGCCTGGGTGCCTAAATAAATATAAATCAAACACAAATTGTAAAATCTGCGCCAATAATTTTGAACATTTTTGTATTAAAATTTTCTGAATTTACATTAAAAAAAAAAAGTGTAAAGTAAATTTTTTTTTTGGGGGGGGGGGGAGCCTAAGCTCGCTTACCCGGGGCCCGTGAATCCTAGCGCCGGCCCTGAGCTACCCAATGTTGTCACAGCGTGCATCATGTATCTGACTATTCTTGTGACAGTATATAAGGCTGAACGGTTCTTTTCTAAGCTTAAATTGATCAAAAAATTACTTGAGAAGTACAATGGCGCAAGAAAGACTCAGAAGCTTAGCTTGCTTTCAGTTGAGAATGATCGAGCTCAATAAAACAACTTTGACAAAGTAACTGATGAATTCGCTTCTTTGAAGTTAACGAACAAATGTTTACGAAATAATCAAATGTAGCTAATCTTTAATCTTTTCAGTCTACACTACTTTCCATGCATCAGTTACTGATTCCTTGTCTTTTACGCAAAGTATGAATTTTAACTAACTTAATTAAAATCCATTGTTACTATATCTTTAATCTACCTTAAACTTTTATTTAGAAAAGTCATATTTTAAATTATCAATTAAAAGTTTTCCACTAGTTAAATCTTATTAAATGTTACTGTTTTAGGTTTTTTTATGTTAACAACAGTGTGGCAAATATTTTACCATGTATTTTTAATATTTATATTATAAATTTTTAATAAACATACACTCTTTTTAGAAATTGTACTTTTGTAAGTATTTTGCTCTTCTATTATTAACCTTATTCTTTTTACAACCACTACACGCTGAATATTTAATTTCCTAAACTTGTATCATAAAAATAATCCATTTAATATTTTTTTAATTGTATAAGCTAGATAAATACTTGAACATTTGGCATAGTGAACCTTTTGTAGATAGTTTTGTTACCAT